>CAJUYG010000465.1:79188-107949 GCA_910591675.1 Galerucella calmariensis
AAAAGTGTAAATATAATCAGGTCCTAATTCAAATTGTCGTTTATTTCAGTAGTCGATATCTATAACATACTGTAATGTTTTTCTTATTTATTTGAACTGTTTTTACCTTGGGATAAAATTATACACTCACTATGGCCAATTACTATTGATTTATTAAAGAAACACTTACACACTATAATAAACTTAATTTATATACACACTACTTAATGTCTAATAATTTATCTACACTCGGTATAATAATTGTCCTAATTTATCTTCAACACTATTTATATTCACTTTCTGCTCACTCACTGTATACTGAAACTGTTTACCGATTCACTGTATACTGAACAACTTCTCGATTCACTCGAAAACCCGCGTATATATAGTACTTCGAATCTCTAGAAAATTCTTGAATATACTACCTCTGCGTATACTTCATAATTCCAGATCTTTCGCGACAAACCATTTGCCTGCTACGCTGTTTAAGAACAGTCTCGAACATTACCTGCTCGAGAACCTTTCTAGAAAGGTCGCATTCATAGTTTGCGACAGGACCGGCTTCTGAATGACTGAGTTCGTAACATTGCCCCCTCCTTAATAGTAAGTTTCTCCTGGAACTCCTGTGTAGCCGGGACTGGATGTTTGAATCGGCAACTGGATCCATTCCTACACTTTCCGGTCGTATGGAAATAACAGGGTACTGTCTTCATCGGATACTGATTACGTGGGGAATAGCTGCAGATTAAAATGTGGACATCCGTATCTTCGAAGATCACTTTATATTCCTAATGACTCGCCAATCCAACTGGTTGCTCTCTATCTTAGGCATCGCTAGTTTCTTCACGTTGGATTCCAGCACATAGTCTCGAAGACTTCGTAGCGCTTCCCACACATTCCGGTAGGTGGATCGATCCTGAAATCCGTCCTTTGTTACGAGATAGAAGATGTGTCGTGAGTTGTGTTTGAGTTTCAGTGTTCTGCCAGAGGTCGGAATCTGTTCTGAGAGTTTTTCTGATTGTCCAAACTTCTTTCGAAAGACGAACGCTAAACCTCGTGCATTTTTTGGTATTGGCTGGAATGTTATGTACCAGTGAATAGTCTTCCGGAAGCGTGAACAAATCTTGTCGTTGCTCTGTAGTAACTTCAAATCTAGCTTTACCGGTACCTCCATGCGCGCCCATAAATTCTTCGAAGGCAGGGTCAGGGTCTTCAAAGATATGGTTTACTCCTTCTTCTTTGTCATGGTCTCCTTCGAATGGCGCTAGTCGATTTTGGTGGACTACTTTCGATTTTCCATTGGGAATCTTACTTATGCGATAGATGACGTCGTTGATTTTCTTCTTGATTAAGTATGGACCCTCCCAAGATTTTTGTAGTTTTGGAGAAAAGCCCTTTCTCCTCGTCGGGTTGTGTAATCATACTTTGTCCCCTTCTTTGAAACTGCCTTCTGTAGCCTGCGTGTCGTACCATTTTTTCATTCTGTCGCTGGCAACTTGGAGATTCGTTCGAACCAATTCGTGTACATCGACCATCCAGCTTCCTTAGATTCTACTTTCTTGCAGTGGGAACAGTCTGGTTGGCTCGGTCGTCTAGACAGGGAGTCGGCAATTCGGTGACTTACACCAGCCCGATGTTCGATGTTGAAATCGTATTCTTGGAGTCGCTCAATCCATCTAGCGATCTGGCCCTCGGGGTTCTTGAACAGCATCAACCACTTGAGTGCTGCATCAGCCCGAATTAAAAATTTCTTTCCATAGAGATACTGATAGAAGTGTTCCACAGACTTCACTACCGACAAAAGTTCTCTTCTCGTGACGCAGTAGTTCCGTTCTGGTTTGGAGAGGACTTTACTGAAATATCCCAGCACTCTTTCTTGGCCTCCTTGGATCTGTGAGAGTACTCCTCCAATTCCTACGCTGCTTGCATCAGTGTCAAGAATGAAGTCTCCTTCTGGTAACGGATATCCTAGTATCGGTGCCGTGGTTAAATGTCTCTTGAGGGTTTCAAAAGCAGTTTGACAGTCTTTATCCCAATGAAAAGTTCTTGTTTCTTCTGTGAGTCGAGTTAGTGGCTTGGCAATATCTCCAAAGTTCCTTATGAACCTTCGATAGTATGTGCAAAGTCCAAGAAAACTCCTGACTTGATGTTTGTCTGCTGCTGTTGCGGCCATTGCTTAATGGAAGCAATCTTCTCTTGATCTACTGCCACTCCTTCGTTACTCACGACATGACCCAGATAGTTGACTCGGTTTTGGAATAACTGACATTTCTTCGGGTTTAACATAAGCTGAGCAGCTTGAAGTCGTTTGAATACGTCTTGCAAATTCTTCAGGTGGTCCTCGAATGTCTTACCTAATACTACGATGTCGTCTAAATAGACCAGGCAAGTTTTCCAAGATAACCCTCTCAATACATTTTCCATTAGTCTTTCAAATGTCGCGGGCGCATTACATAGCCCGAAGGGCATGACGTTGAACTCCCATAATCCGGTGGTGAAAGCAGTTTTCTCTTTGTCTTCTGGGTCCATTTCTACTTGCCAATAGCCAGACTTCAGATCCAAGGTGGAAAACATTTTACTGCCAGCCAAAGTGTCTAGCATATCGTCGATCCGAGGCAGAGAGTGTCGAACATTACCTGCTCGAGAACCTTTCTAGAAAGGTCGCATTCATAGTTTGCGACAGGACCGGCTTCTGAATGACTGAGTTCGTAACAATACCAAGCAGTGGTATACAAGAAGCGACAAGAAGTATATCAGTTTATCAATTAACGATATACCATAGGCGTATCATATAGGAATTATACATATATTACACACTCCCACCCTTATAGCGGAAACGATTTAAGTAGTTGTTCAGGATATTATCACCTGACCTTAATTTTAAAAAATCATAGTAACAATGAAACAGTATTCATTAGCTTTAGATCTCACGTTATATTTATGACCAATTACGGGAACCTCACTCGCATACGTGGAGGTTTGTGTGTAATCAACCTCATTTGTATTCGTTGCTGATATTTTCAACATAAGTATCAGCAGGTTAAGGACAAACAATTCCGTTCCGGCAATTTCATCGATCGAATTTGATCTGAGTGGCATATATGTTTCTCACCCCACTGATTTAACATTGTATTCTACAGAAACTTGATTAACAATTTCTGCTTCTATTGGATTTTTATCATCAACCTACAATCTAAACTTTTCCTACAATTTCTTTTCTTTCCACTAAAAAGTGAGATTGATTATCCAATATACATTTCTAGAAAATATTTTTAAACATTTTCGGCTGTACAAAAAATAATTGCTATTATTGTCTTTTGAAAATAAGTTAAAATCGTGTAGAGGCCCACTATTACTGACAATTATTGTGTTTGTAAAATGGTTGATACTGTTAAACTATTAGTATTTATTTTAATTCAAAAACTTCAGGCCATTTTGTAAAATAATCAATAACAAAAATATTTTTTTCCAAAAATAGGCTCGTACAAAAATATGTAAAGTATTGACCACGGAATATTTTCGCATTTACAAAGTCTCACTGGAACTTTAGGTGGATTTGCTTTAGTAGTATTACATATTTTGCACTTTTCATGTGGTTTCTATCTTCAGATCTATATTATGGCACCAAATGTACTGGACATAGATTTGCATTTAATTATTTCTATGTGAGTAAAATGAATTTTTTTTCAAAACTCTACATACAACCCAGTTCCAAATGAAGAAAACTTTATAAATATCATCTACCTTAATTATTGTCCAACCATTCAAATAATATCCAAAAACTTATTTAAAATTGTATCTTTTTTGTTTCACTCGCTATTTTACTATGGTCAATAGGTAAATTTTCTCCGATAAACATGATATTAGAGTAGTTTTCAGAATTGTTATCCTAGGTATATGGGTAAAGGAAAACGAGATAATGCGGCAGGAAAATGTTTATTGGATTTAATATATTTTATATTAAAATTATAAGTTTTTGAAATTGAGCTTAATCTTTGTAGCCGACTCGCAGCATAGACAGGAATACCCTTTTATCACCAAAAATACTTGTTTGATTGATGATCCGTATAAAGGATTTCGCATAAGATAATCATGGAACTTTTTAACCGAAATAATAATTGCAAAAGCATCTTTGTCAATGTGTGAATATTTCTTTTCGAGATTAGAAAGAGTGAGACTAGCAAATACAATAGGGCGTACATCGCCATTAGGAAACTTACCAGAACCCCCCCCAGGCCATATGTAGTAGCATCACAGGATAAAAGGAGCAGCTTCTCGTCAAAATGGACTAAAAACTTGTCAGACGCCAACTCTTTTTTAATTATATCAAAACTATCTTGTTGACCTTAACCACAAAACCATTCATCTTTTTTTAGCAAATATAAGAGATGTGATTAGAACTAAAATATGATTGCAACATTTGGCGTAATAATTCGCAAAACCTAAAAAAGATTTGAGCTCGGTGACATTTGTAGGAGGAGGAGCATTTATAAATTGTTACTCTTTAAAGAAATGAATATTTTATTTCTGTTCAACTTATTTCAGTTTTTCTGTTCTGTCTATTTACCTAACCCGAACCGAATCAAGTCTCTCGCCACGATCGCAATATTTGATATACATATATACAGTAGCAATGCCATATCACAGGCCATATTTACAATAGTTTAAATTTTCTTTTTGATGATATATGTAAACCTTTGTAATCAATGGCAAATCCCAAAAATTCAATTTTAATATTGAATATTTTGTCTATGTTTTTGTTCGTCTTCACCTGCTATCAAAATATCATCCAAAAATATTGCCACGTCTCTCATACCCTCATACTACAGGCAGATGCCACCCCATATGGAAAGCGATTATATTGAACTAAACCTGTGTGGGTATAAATCGTGATGTATTATTCATTTCAATTTGAGCATAAGAATGAGGCAAATCAATCTTACTAAAAAGTTTGCCTTTATTTAAAGTTGAAGAAAAAAAATTCCTAATTTTTGACAAGGGATACTGTAACTTGGGATTGAGAATTACGCTAAAACTTCCACAAATTCTTATATATCCTCATTATTTTTTTGTCACTCACTATTTTCCAGATATTTGATATGCAATAGTCCACTTTCACAATTTATTCAGTAAAATTCCTATTTTAAATTACCATATCTCCCATTGCATCAATAGTACAAAAAAATCGCATTTGAATTGTCATTAATTAAGCCTATATGTTTAAAAAATCGCTAAAAATGAGGTTTTTGGGTAAAAATCGAAATTTTCAATGACCAATATCTCGGAAGGGGTGCATCTCATGAAAAACTGAAAGAGAACTCTCCGCTTCAAAAGCCATCAATTTATCCAATAGGCGGAATCTTTTTGTCCCCACACTTCCAAAGTTGTATTATCAGATTTAACACATCCTCATTAACAAAATTCAATTTACTTTAAGTGGCTGCCATTATTTTCGAATTAATTAGACTACAATTTACCTGCTTGACTGGGTTCCTCACATATTGAAAGCAATTTTTTTATAAAGGAACGTCATTACTACAATTCCGTATGTTGTTAGGCCATCAAACATTTATTTTACCACCCCATAAATATTTTAGCGTTCTTTTGTACATTTCATATTTCTGGCACTATAAAAAACGCGTTAGAACATAATCAATCAGACGGAAATGATAAACATAAAAAAGTGCGTGCGTATGTGATGTTATCTACCGCAATTAAAGATTTAAACAATGGAACAAAATGAAGGGCATAGAATTGATCCGCCCTTGACCATTTACGAACATTTCAGGAATATTTGATCGAATTCATTACATTAATTTTTCAAGGCGTAATTATTTTCACTGTCAGTTAAGCAATATTACAGTATGTGCCTTAAGTCACTAATCTTACCTCTATCTTTTGAATCGCAAGGTCAAATTGAAATAATCTTAGCTAAACAATTTTTTATTAATATAAATGTAGTGACTGCCATATTTCCAACATTTTTTGAAATGATAACCCAAGCAATACCTTGATTTGTTAAAAAGACTAGTTGTCCTGATCACAAGGATCTGTTTGTCGCAGAAGTTTATGTCTCTAGTGAATCAGTGCTTCGCATTCAAAGATAATGTATTAGTATGTTTTAATATTTTTCCTGCACAACTGATGAGTAGGTTTATCCCTATACAGGTTAGGTTTATCTTCCATATGTATAGAATCTTATACTATACATAATATTAGGTTCGTTCCAACCAGACAGAAATCAGTAAAGTTACTGGTAATCTTTTACCAAATGGTTGGAACCTGTTATCTCTAGTTGGAACGTATTTTGTACTAGCTTAGTAGCTGCAGTGATGCGGACGTACACATCTACCTATTAAACGTGAATAAACGAGAATAATATAACCTCAAAAACAGCTTTTTTAAATATGGATGAATATTTACTAAATTATGTATATAAAGAGCCTGCATGAGATGATAAGCATTTAGATAATATTGGAGAAGTAGGAATAAGAAACGAAGATTACACTTTGGCAAATACAGGAATGAATGTGAAATAGCCACGCCCATCAATGCGCGTTACTAATGGATGGTAGTAGAGATTAGGACGGTCCCTCAAGCAGGTATACTTGACCGAGAATAGTATATTCTTCAACGAGTGCAGAATGATGGCTATTATTCACGCGGATGAAGTTTCCATAACGAGGGAGCGCAGCGAGTGAGTTTTGGAATCATCCAAGTGAATAATAGCCATTCCACACAAATAAAAGACTATACTTTCTCCACGACTAAAAAGAAAAAAGAAAAATCGTGTTAATTGAAGCGTTCTATACTTAAAACTCTGTACCTGTTATAGGTATTATTTCACAGCCAGTTTAATTTTAGTCCAAGTATATTTTTAGTCTAACGTTCGGTATTTTCTTTTTCAATACGCACAGTTTTATCATGAAATAGTGGCATGATATTTCAATCCATTTCGTCCCTGTTCCAACTTTCATCTGCCTACTTAAACCGTTTTCCGAATTAATTCATTAAAACTCAAAAGGAAAAAAAATGTAAATAAAAGAGCACTCTTTTGGTAGGGGGCATCCAACTTTCCAGTTTGGAAGCACACATTTTAGAATTTGACATCTGTGTCTCAGCCATATTTTAGTCTCGGAATTTTCTGTGTAAAAAATATACACTTATCACCCTGTATAAAAAAAAACTTCTTAGGTGTATTCTATATGCAAATCATTGAAGTTTCCAAATGTTTTTTGATCAATTTTGAATAGATGAACAAAGCTAAAATGCTTCGGCTTTACCATTTTGTATATTAAAACTAAAAAATTTAATATGTTGAATTCAGTCCACGAAAAAAATTATAATTACAATTTCAATTTTTTGTTTCAGGTACGTTTTCTTGAGAATTATATTGGTGTGCATGTAAGTAAAAAATATACGATTAAAATTATAGTTAGTATACGTATTGTTGAGTGATTTTGTATTAAATTATCGCATTTTTTATTAACTAAAAATAAAAAAACATTATAATGTTTATTTGTCATTATATTATAGAATTAATTTGAAAGTACGCGATTGTTGGGAATGTCTGGCAACAATACCTATCACAAATATCTACTTTTATCATTGTGGTATAGTTTTTATGTAGGTTTTCCATTGAGTTGAAAAAAAGTTATTCTACTATGAATAAAAAGTGCACTAAAACTGTAGACTGTAGACCAACCGTTGACACCAACTAGTATTGGTTTGGAAACTACTTATCCAATCGAATTGAAATTTCCAGGGTTAATCACAGATGATAATTTGTTTATAAAAAGCAGTCATCGACAAAAAATAGAATCATTAGATATTATTGATGCCGATCAAAGTTAGCTATAGTTGGAATCATATGGAAAACTTTTTTTATTATTAATTTTAGGAAGACTAAAATACCTTTAAAATTGACAATATCGAAAAATGGTACTAAAAAAGCTAATCAGAAATAAAAACTACGATTAAATATGTAATTACATTCATTTAAATTGAAATTTCAGATTATTTTATTTCTTACCAAGGTTTCTATTTTGAATGAAAATTTATCTCTTGTGATTACGAAACACATGATAATCTTTTAGGTTTTCCATGTTTTTTATAATTTTGCATTCGAAACGCGGAATAAGTGCATATTCATTTATTTTGCAAATAATAAAATACATTCAAACACTAAGTTATAAAATTAACATCATACTAATGTTTTAATAAGCAAATTTCATTTTTACTCATTCTAATGCTTCAACATATCCAACTTTTTTCAGTAACATTTTTCGATATTGTCAAATTTAAAGATACTTTAATCTTGAGTAAAATTCATATTTTTTGACAAACCTCGTTTACGACTGAAAAATTTGATATTTGACGACTGTATTCTTGGTTTTAGATAATGCAGAACTTGTTATGAAGAATAACTTTTCTTCCTAGAATTAATAATGAATAAGTTTTCCATTTCATTCCAACTTAGGGGGACATATTGTATACTGGATAGAAATTTTCCACTGCAGTAACTCTCATAGTTATTCAGTGATTCAACAAGCGTGTTAATTAGTATGTTATACACCAAGGTGGAGAAGAGTATTATTATTGACCGATCACCAACATTATTTCGCGAGTTGCTTTGCCCCGAGCGAAATAAGGTGCGAGGCTTATAAATGTCTTCACCACCGTGGTGTATACAATTATTTCCACGACTAGCCAAATTTAAGATAAAAATTGAAAATAATTGGTATCATTATTCCTATAGTTTATAATCACCAATATTAAGTGCAACGAAATAACGAAACCAATTATACAACCGCATCCAACATTTTTACAAAACTTAGGTTATGTTTTACTTTTACTTTTTACACATGCGCAATTGAAGAAAAAATCAATTACAGCGATATTGCTTTCACAACACAACAACTTGAGTGTGTTTTGGACAAACTTTACAACAAAATTCTGTTGAAAGTTTATGTCTTTTATGATTCTGGGTGTCTCCATTTTGGAAAAGTTGATTTAATTAATTAATTCCGCATTTTTTAATTCACAATTAGACTTTGGATTGGATATCTGTGAACAGATATGATCTTTGTTATCCATCAACACGCGTCATTTTGGTAATTTTAAAAATATTTTAATAAGTATGAAATTCCACCACTTAAGAGTGCAACATTAAACAGTGATAAATTTTGAGATTAGCTATCTGATAGTCATTAGTTACTTTTCCATTCGGTTATTTGATCATTAAACGGAGTAGATATATAATTAACAAAATGTATACCATCAATTAGGAGTTAACACCAATTTTGCATTTTATTTTGCACTCTTCACAGTGAATGACCATTTTCTAAATACACTTGGAACGAATAAACAAAGTTGATTTGCATTCAAAATGCCCAAAACAATAGTTTAATACAGGAGCCATAAAAAAACTTGGTTCAAAAACAAAACAAACATCTGTCGACGTGAACATTCGATAAATATGGGCGCATTTACTAAAAAATTCCGAATCCTTCATATATTTACATGCTGTTTATAAATACTCATTCATTAAAGATAAATGAAATTTTATATACCTACTGCCAAATATTGAATATAGTATATTACATAACGTGTGCGGAAAGTGACACGAGTGGGAAATATTGTAGCACGAGGCATGAGCCGAGTGCGACAATCACACGAGTGTGAAAAATCACTTTCGCACGAGTAATGTACAGTATTTTTCCTACGATCACGTGATAATTTCACCAAATAATGTGTAATCAACATCTGACATATTAATACACAAAATGTTACAATAAAGTCAACATAATTGATTTCAAAATGGACAATAACCATCAATAGTGACAAAAATTCGAGCAGTTTAACTATATAATATAGGTAGGTTATTAAAATTATTAATTGTTTGGATAATTATAGAAATTGAAAGTGAAATTATTATTTTTCATCATACTTCATACATAGTTATCATGAATACCTTTCAAGATGATTACATTTTTCTACTATTATAACAGGTGATTTGGATTAGTTGGTACATCAGACTTCTGACGAAGAGAACGCGGGTTCGATCCTCGACCGTGCCCTAATTTTTTTTAATCAAGAAAATGACAAAAATTTCACTTTCCAAATAGATCGCTTCAAATTTAGATATTCCATAGGTAAATCTAATTAAAAATTATATATTTGACAGCTTGCCAGTGGTCAATCTAAGTAAAAATTCATTTGACAACTTTTTTTATCCGTACACGTACGGATAAGTTTTTTTTCCGTACGCGTATGAATAAAGGCTACTTTCCATATAACTAGACAGTGCGATATATGTCACTTTCCTATGTGATCGTAGGAAAAATTGTTTTCTCCAAGACTAAATAATAATTATTTTCACATATTTAGCTGCATAATGATATAAATCCTTACACCAGTAAATAATGAAAAATAATTCACTCTAGTTAGCCAATCACATTAAATTATTATAAGAATTTACACTAAAATGATTTAAAATGGATAAATCAAATCGTCTCTTTTAAAACGTCAAATACCCAATAATGCAAATCGCTTCTGACAGCGCCTCGTTTGAAACGTCAAAATAATTATAAAATCCTAATTGTACGTATTATATAGAGGAAAAAATGGACAATTGTAGCGATAGTAATATTTAATATAAGCCTATATAAGTCCTCACCAAAATCAGAGAACTGCTAGGACTGATTCCGAATCAATAACGAACCGATCCGCGAACACCGAACTATTATTAAAAATTCAGAATTATACAGGGTATCCGGTAATGAATTTAATATTTCGAATTATTCTGACACCGGCCCTGCACTAAGTAGGAGGATGGTGGGGTTGTGGACAGGTAGCGTAACCATGCGGATTTCAGCACATACAGTCTAACCTATAGAAGTGAAAGTCCAATAGGATTACCTAGAATGAAAAAATGAGGTGTCAAACCCATCCACCTGAAGCGCTAGTTGCAATTGAGTTGTCGAAATAGGCAAGGCAGCGGAGGCCGAAAAACAGACTGAGGGAAGAAGAATTTCAGCGATCGCAAGGGATGGGTTCAGAACCATTTCATAGCGCTTGTTCAATGGAAATTTGTTTATTTTGATTACTAATGCCCGATTTCACTAACCATTTCCTAAAGTCAGGTAATATCTAAAACGAATTCAGGAATTCCTAAATGCAATTTACATTTCACCACGCGCTAAGTAATACCTAAGAGTGATAATATTTCTTTTTGATCAATCCTGAAAGGATTTTAGGAACAACTTTGCGAGTGAGGCCCCTTTTTGTCCCAATAACAATATATTGTAGTTCAAAATGTCTGATGCAAATTTTGTAGGATTTATAAATCTGCTCAGCGCTTGATTCCTTTAGTTTTAAATTGCGAAAAAAGGCAACCCATTCATTCAACAACAAAGGGTCATGTTTGGGAAACCTATGTCGTTTTGATGTAATGTCTGTACACCCAAGAACGCAACACTTTCACACCAACCATTATAAAGTTATTATAATATTATGAATTATCACACTTAATAACACTTACAGTACCTAATTAAAACACAAATAACAGCAGCAAATGGCAAAAGAAAACAATCTATAAAAGACAATGGTGACAACAACTATATGACAGTTATGATGAATTTTAAAATATTTTCTTCTTTTCGTGCTAAAAGCCTCAGCTGCCAGGCCTGCTTCGACAACTCAAGTGCAACTAGCGCTTCGGGTGGATGAGTTTGAAACCTCATTTTTGTATTCAAGGTCATCCTATAAACTTTCACTTCTATAGGTTAGACTGTTTTGTGGATTTCAGTTACGATGGAACCGTGGCCTGCAGAACAACGAGCGTTCATGATTGAATCATTTTTTACATCAAACGTTTCTTACGTCGACGTTTTTGTGCTCGTTTTGATATTCGACGTATAGCCGATGCACCGTCGGCAGCTTTAGTGCACAGTTGGGTTAGACGATTCAGAACAACAGCATCTGCTGTGAATAAAAAAGCAACTGGTAAACCGAAAACCACGCGAACTCGGCGAACTCCACAGTATATCGACCGAGTACGGCGCGCTGTGACTCAGCATCCTCGGCGGTCGGTTCGTAAACATGCTCAACCATTGCAGTTGCCACACACTGGTGTGCACGGAATGATGCAGTTAGACTTGAAGTTTCACCCCTAAAAATCCAACTATGCCAATTTTTGAAGGTCGAAGACCATGTAAAACGAAAAACGTTCGCCGAGACCATTATCAACACGTTTTGGAATGAGGTTGGGCTTGAGCACATTATTTTTAGTGATGAAGCACATTTCCATCTAACTGGAGCCGTTAACAAACATAATTGCCGATATTGGGCCACTAACAATCCGCGGCAAAAACATCAACGACCGTTAAATTCCAAAAAAGTGACGGTATGGTGCGCCATGTCCGCCTCGGGAATAATTGGACCGTACTTTTTTGAAAATGGTGCAGGACGTTCTGTTACTGTGAACAGCACACGCTTTACCGCTATGGTTCGGAATTTTTTACGCCCATCCCTACCACAGTTCCCTGGCTATTATAACAACGGCAGCGATATCGATAAATGCAGTGACCGAAGTTTTTCCTGGCACGGTAATTTCCATTAATGGCGATATTCCATTTCCTCCACGGTCACCAGACCTAACCCCCCTGGATTTTTTCCTATGGGGCTACTTGAAAAATGTCGTCTACACAGAACCGATGCCTCAAACGATCCAGCAGCTGAAGGACCGCATCACCAATGCTATACGTGGCATACCCGTGGCGATGTGTCAGAACGTTTTCCGCAGCTTACGCTCCAGATTAACAGCTTGCTACGAAGAAGACGGTCGGCATTTAAGCGATATTCTGTTCAAACATTAAATCCGAATATTTACTCTGTATAATAATGCTAATAAACCTGGTATATCATGTTCTGGGAGTGAGTTTTATTACGTTAAAACCTTAAATTCATTACCGGACACCCTGTATTAACCGCTAACGCCACCTTTTAGAATACGCATGCAAATAGTCCCTGAACTGGTTCGGATTGTGACCCGCGAACATAGCTAATAACGCACAAATTATTTTCACATATTTAGCTGCATAATGATATAAATTCTTCACATCAGTGAATAATAAAAAGAATTCACTCTTGTTAGCCAATCACATTCTATTATTATCAGAATTCACGCTAAAATGAATAAATCAAATCGTCTCTTTAAAACGTCAAATACCTAAGAACGCAAATCGCTTCTGACAGCGCGTCGTTTGAAACGTCAAAATAATTATAAAATCATAATTTTACATATTATGAGATAAAAAAAATGGACAACAGTAGCGATAGTGAATATGTACGCCTCCCGGAATTAATTTCATTTATAAATGTAAGGGTTCCGATTAAAAATATGAGTTACGTATATATTTGCTCTTTACATTTTTAAAAATAAATAAATATGCTTTATATCCTAGTGGTAAAATGTTTTTTTAGTCGTGGAGAAAGTATAGTATATTGCTTGTGTAGAAGGGCTATTATTTACTTGGATGATTCCAAAACTTCATCTGCGTGAATAATAAAGAATTAAAGAATCTACTATTCTTCACATGTGTCCTAAATGATAAAATGTATACTAAATAACGTATACAGACACATGCAATGAAAAATGGAACATAGGGATGCCAGTTTTGTTACCTATTATTTATTTAAAATAATAAGATAAGATAAATTGCAACGACGACTCAATGTGGAGAGCATCTCAGGTGTGAATTCGGAGACCAAACTAATATCAGTTCAGGGAGTAGTCTTACCGGTTCGCGGGTAATACTACTTTATTTAAGTTATTGAAGTTATATTGAAGTTAATGAGATAATAGATGAAGTTAGGAAACCAAATGAATTTAATAAGTTAATAAATCAAGTTGAGGAATGTAATTAAAGTTAATCAAGAAAGGTAAGTGGGAGCCACCCTGGATAATATTAGTCGACATGTTTTTCACCTCACAACTCTTTATCAACTTTATCAGAACTGCTTTTGAACTAGTCGACCAATATCAAGCTTCAACAGATTAAAAACACGATTATTACAATCGTTCATTTGGACACCTACAACAAATCGTACAATTCCCACCACTCCGTAGTCTCAACTGTGAGCGGTTCTTAAATATTCTTAATTAGCGTCAGATTGTCAGATATTCAGTCATAAAACTACTACTGTTTTAACTGCCATCTGAAGTTTGGCCGCAGGAACTATAAAATTCAGCGGGAATTTTAAATATCAAGTTGATGGAGAATTTCATCTTTTTTAAAAATAAATCGACTGTTTACCTAAAGAACACAAAATTCAGCTGCTTATGAAAATACATAAATTATAACTGATAATATTTCGCCAAATATTGCATCAGAGCTGAACATTTCAGAATATTTGGCAAACTCTTGTTGATGCAAGATTTGGTGAAATACTATAAGTTATAATTTATATGTTTTCATAAACGCTGCACTTTGTATTCTTTTGGTAAAAAGTCAATTTATTTCTAAAAAACTTGTGCAGCAGAGTAAGAGTTAAAGCAACATAATGCAACATTTTTGCAGAAGGTAAAGTTTGCAATATATACAATATATACCTATACATAACACACAACATACTACCTAACTAGATTATTTCCCAATATTCTGCTATTTTCATTCCTAAAATATAAGTATTTTGTGTTATTTTTTCATCCATGTGGTCTGGCATCTAGTTCTAAACAATTCAACAAGGAGGGTCACGTATGAAGTACCTATACTTATTTCTATAGTGTCTTCTCCTTTGAAAGCGTTTTTTTTAGAACAAAATTTGATATAGCTGCTTTCATTATTGGATCAACAATTAATGTTGAGTCCTTGTTAGTATTCATGAATTTTGGAAAATTCATATCATCTCCTCTTGAAATAGTATTAGGTTACTTTTTTACACCATAAAAGGAGAATCCTAATTATTAATTAATCTATAGACTTGCACCTAATATTAAATTTAGGTAATTACCTGAGATGAATAAAGTGAGAACAGCTTTTCTTTTCAGCCTCTTTTTCCTGGTACTTTACAGTCATCACTAAAGTGTCTAACACAAACACGGGAATTTGGGTATATTTGTTTTGAAGGCATGCAGTGTAACTTCACATTATTAATATTTCTCAGCCAGGAGTCAAATACTTCAGGTTCACGTTTAGGAAACCGATGTTAAGCACTCGTTTTGTCTCAGCAAAACGGAACACAACAAAGTTTTTTACGTGGTTTTGTTTATTTTTCCTTCCATTTTGACATCTTGACATTACGATTGTTGATGATCAGTGCCCTCTG
This sequence comes from Galerucella calmariensis, assembly GCA_910591675.1. Lineage (NCBI taxonomy): Eukaryota > Metazoa > Arthropoda > Insecta > Coleoptera > Chrysomelidae > Galerucella > Galerucella calmariensis. The sequence goes on from CAJUYG010000465.1 coordinate 94,498, forward strand.
CAGTTTGGCCGCATCGTAACTTAAAACATTCTCTCCAATCCCAGTTACAATTATAGGTTGAAGTATTTTATGTATTCAGTAAACAACAGTCGGAGTATCAGAGTAGGTACTTATGAAGCCCATAACTTTTCAAAATAAATTTGTAGAGGAATTAGAATGTACACCCTTCAGGAAAAAATTCTAATTTTATCGTGGTATTTTGGAGGTCACTCGATTAGAGAGATGGAAAATTTATTCGTTGTTGCTTTTGAAAACCGACCAGCGTCTTCACAGACGACAGTTGATAGTATAATTGAAAAATTTCGTAAATGTGGCTGTTTACAAATCTGCAACAAATGCAGTAATCTTGGTCAACCATCTGTAAGGCAAATGAGTGAACAACGAATAAATAGAGAAATTGATGTTTGTGTTTCATATTTTAAATTGAAAAAATCTCTCAGGAAAATAAAGTTTTATTCACTAGTTTTTAAAGAGTGAGACTATTATAAAAGAGCCGAAAGCGAGTTGACTATCGCAAAAGATTAAAAGTGTCATAAAACACGAATACCTTAAAAACTTTCAAACATTCTACAGAAAATATTGGGTCTGCCTACTTGGATATTTAAAAAACAGGATTTATATTGGTCAATATTTCAGTTTTATAATGAAAACCAGTGATATAATGAGGATCATTATAAAACTGAAAATTGGCATTCAACTAACAACTTACAGTATAGAAATAGAAAATTAGTATATTATGCAACGATCATGTATTAATAATCATTACATAAGAGTTTCATGCACTATTTTTTGTACGAAAAATTTAAAAAATGATTTACAAAAATATAAAAAAAAGTACTACACGCACTCAAACCCGGCACGTACAGATCGAATACAACCTTATGCGGCGCCTTCCCAACTGTTCTACGGGACCACATTGTTAAAATAATAGCATAAAGAGTATAGGTATGTTACTGTTATACAAAATTAGTAATAAATTATTGTAAACAAAAATTGATAAGCTAAAATATGCATTTACCTTGTTTATTAAGTATTTTTGGTCTGGTGCTCGACATTTCTTTTAAAAAGATTTAAACTGTCATAAAACACTGTCAAACTGTCAAACATTCTACAGAAAATATTGGGTCTGCCTACTTGGGTATTTGAAAATCTATTGGCCAACCAAACTGCATAGAGTATTTCATGTACTACTGTGGCAACACCGATATTAACAAGTATTCGTAAAGTTGTAAAGGGTCAAGAATTAGTCTCTGGATTGCTAGCGAAAAGAATTTTTTCAATAGAAAAAAACTAATATTCCAATTTATCCAACTTTATTATTACACAATATATTTCCACGATCTCTTCAAGCGATGTTTGAAAATTATTTTTTAGTCTATTTATTTTGTTTAACATGTATTATTCATTTTTAAAATATCGAAATTCTCGCCAATTTGATTCTAAAACATCTAGCTGGATTATAAGATTATAATTATTGAGAGGGTCTTAAGTTATTTCGAGCAGAATCGAAGTGATGACAGAATGACTTGCGTGACAATAGGTTAAATTGGGTTAAATGATTGTTAACCACATAAAACCAACATGTAAATATAATGACAATTTAAAAAATTATTATAAGACATCATTGAACAACGTAGTAAATGCACTCCTATCCTCATCGTAATGTTACAGTATATTTATGTCACTTTCCAGTTTAATCGAGAAAAAATCAATTATATTTATTTGAGGTCTGTTAAAAAATTAATCCCAGTATATTCCTATAATAGTTGGGTTTGGTATTTTGATGGATTGTGCTACTTTGTAAATAATCCCTTGTTTTGTGTGAGAAATTCTACTTTTTAATATAATACTGTACTTCTGTTAAATAGTCACTATTTAATCATGATTAGTGTTTTCTTCTAATTTCTAGAATGAAAACATCCTGCTTCACAATTTTTCCCGGTAATATTAGGTACAATTAAACACTACTGAAAACAAATAACAAAAATAAATAACTCTGGAACGATGCCGAAAAGTTAAATAAAAAAATATTGTGGTTTGATTTCGCAAAATAATTTACAAAAAATACTCTCATGTGTGGATTTGGGAGACACCCTTTGAACTATACTTTCAAGTGTATGACAAACCGACCTCTGCGCCATCACCTGGCCGCTAACATGATTCTCTATTTTGTAAAATTTAAAACGTTTTATCTAGTAATGATATTCTAAAAATCGGAAATTTCATGCATTCATACCTCTAGCTTCTTATACTCCATAGTAGGAGAGGCACACCACAAATCTTTCATAATTATGTGATTTTGATGTATGAAGCAATGAACTCGAAGCCGTAGCTGTGCTGCTATGCATGTGAAACAATTTGATTCAGTGTCGTATGGGTATGACAATTATTGTGTTGATACGGGAAACAGTGTCGGTGTCATTGTATCAAGACACGAAAATTTACAGTATTACCCGAGGTATTACCGATGACTATTTTAGATGAGGAATTGATGGTTTTGAAGTGGACCATTTTGGGGAGGAGCAAATCGTGTCGCTATATAGCGTTGAGTGTAAAAAACGCTCTTCTAAAGTAAATAAAAAAACAAGCGGGTATCGTGAATAAGGTACTAGAACTGCTGAGTGCACAGTGCACTAACCTCTACAAGTCTACAGAAATAATCAAGTGCGGGATATTTATACTGTAGGCAAAGGATATTTCCACAATTATTCATAACATATAAACAATTATTATAATGAAATGATAAAAATATACTGCACAATATTATTATGTAGTAGGTATAGTCGAAAAACAACGATGCAATAGAATGAATTATGTGCCTCCAATTTGTCGTAAAGAATGTTCCGTAATATTGCGTTGAATCTGCATCTATAGCCTTGAGGGTTGAATAATTAAAGTTTGTAAATCCCTTATTGTATAGTAAACAGGAACAGATCCGTAACCGGTAAAATTTAGATACTAAAACATAAATGAAATTTATTTTGTGGAAAAAAGTCTCTAAATTTTTCGCATACAAATATAACTTTTATTTATTAGCTGGAATTGAACAAATGAAGCTGTTGAAACATACAGAGTGGCCAAACATTTTCCACAAACCTATTTTCTCTCCTCTATCTATGTTTATTTGTCATCCAGATTTTCTTGGAAATTTAAACTGCTCAATTTTGTGCCCAGACCAATAATTTGAAAAATATTCAAAAACACGGTTTTTTATTACAGGGTTATCCTGTGCTAAGATAGGTGCCGCTCAGAATAACGAATATAATTTGTTCTATTATCAGTGTAATGTTGACATGATTGGTGAAATTGTTCATATGATAAAAAATGATGAAATTTGATTGGATCTTGGAACTGTTGAAAAATTTTCAAATAAATTACCTTTCATTTTTCATAAGGTAGTAATTTACAGCAAGTTTAGAAATCTTATTTATTATTCATGTATCCAGTTCTATTGTCAATTTATGTTTCCTATCTGCTGAACTCTGATTTATGAATCAGTATATAATTATTTAAGCAATCAAAAACCCAATATGAATGTGAATATAATGGTGCACAAAAACTCTAAATATATTACCGTTTTCATTTTAACTTAGGTCTTTTAATTTTCCAAAATACAGATAGCAAACTTTGATCAATGAGATACATTATAATTTTTTTGGAAAAAAAACTGGTATATTGTAAAAACCCAACGTGTAATTCCGTTGTTTCATTGAGAATAGTACAACGCAAAGATAAAATAGCTTTTTCCTACTAGCGTTCGGAAAGAGAAACTTAGTGCGGAAAAGTAAATTTGTCAAGTTTTTTGGGAGTATACTGACATTTGAATATTTAAAATATATATTTGTATGATTGTAGTTTACCTGAAAAATTAATAAATTTATTATAATTCTGCTATAACTTTCAATAAAAAGAAATTATTTTTCAATCATTTTTCAATGGCCCTAGTATAAGCCTCATCAAATGAATGTCAAATAATAATAATTAATTTTTTGATATGTATTTAATAGGAAATATTTGTTTATGTTAACTTTTGGGCTTATTTCCGCATGCTAGTAGAAAAAATAGTGTACCTAACATGTGCGTAAAGTGACTTTTCCGCACGCGATTGCTGGCCGAACTCGCTGAAGCGTCGTTCGGTTATCTGCAATAGCGTGCGGAAAAGTATCACTTTCCGCACTAGTTAGGTAATAGTTATTTATGATACAAGTGCGTGAAGTTGTGCCTTTTCCGCAACGAGTGCGCAAAAGTACTTCACGCACAAGTGTTATACAAAAGTTTATCTACGAGCTAATGAAGAAAAAATAAGAAAAAATGTGCTCCGAAGGGGTTAAAAAACATAAAAATGAATTTTCCATAAACAAGTGTATACATACACAACGAATTCTAATTATTTAAATTCATATTTACAGTAAAATGAGGACAATTATTTAAATTACTAATTATAACATTGGGTAATTTGTCTTTTTTCAAAGTAACAAATATTTTTCACTATATCTGACATTTCTGTCAAATTAACTGTCAGCACAAAAGTTTATACAACAAACGACTAAATTCAATGCAACCACAAAAGATAATCACGTAACTAAAAAAGAGTGTTAAAATGAAAACCCCATTTAAAAAGCATTGATTTCACACATTTTTTTTGGTTCGTAAATGCCTAATATTAAAGGTGATCGTAGATAAACTACTATATTCAGGTTTTTGTTTCTGGACAGTCCGTAAACCAATCTGGAATTTGCAGAACTAGTTGCGTACTTTATTCAGTCCTGAGAACTATTTTCGGTTTGAAAAAAAACCGAACGTCCCGCATTGTCTATAGAACTGAACTAACCCAGCTAAATTGACAATTGAAGATAACACATCATCATCACTGTATTGTGAAGAAATAGTTACCCGTACAATTAATGAAATAAATTAGTATCATTAGATAAGTATATAAACTTGCAACAAGGTTTTTTAATAATAGTGTTTTCGGAAATTAGAATAATTATTGATTACACATTACATTTGTTCTACTTAGAAAATCCTTCGGTCTAAAATTTCATTGTTGGAAAATTACTTACAGGCGCTTGGTGTACAAAAATATTGTAAACTATTAAATAAATTTCTACGTCTGCAAAGGTAACGGAACCAAGTTTATCATCAAATTATAACGAATAAAAAAAATATATATGTATACAGATACAGGGTGCGGCAGATAAACGGTCAATTAGAAATATCTCTAGAACTAAAGGTAAGTATCTGAATAATGAAAATAGGAATTAAAAGGTTTTGAAGAGTGGGCTATTTAATGAAAATATTACCATTTATTTGTTATTTCCGGTTATACCAGAAGTTGTTTAAAACTTCGTTCATGCAGATGGTGATCCATGTATATTTTTAAATTTTAGAAATATTTACGTTATTTTGAACATTTTCTATTCATACTTCCCTATGTCTATCTTGAACTGTTTTTGAGGAAGAAGTAGTTTTAGGATATTATCTGCAGGCTTCAACTTAGGTGAAGGTACTCTTCTATCCAATAACCCTCTTACCTGGTTATTATTGACCCAAGGTTCTCGGGTCAAACACATTCCTTAGTGAACAATGTTGTGATCACCGCCGAAGCCTCTATGGCATGGTGAGCATTAAGTTAATTCCCGCTATTCTGTTGGTTGTCGTTTTGGATTTTTCTCTCCTTCGTCGGGGTGATGCCCCCTTCTGAAAGAGAGCTGTCCCCTTCCTCTGACCCAAACTCCTTTTCCTCCTCGGGCAGTAGCGACTCCTCCCCAAAGAGTTTGGTGATGTGTAAGTTTTCCACACTACCCAAATCGTCGCTTCCCTCTTCTTTTCTGAGGTCACGCACGGGGATTTTCCTGAACCGGTAGTGAATGGTGAACCCGTTATCCTTGATCATTTGATAGGATAGATCATCTATCGCTGTCCTTAAGTCTAGGCTCTTGCCCTCTTCTTTATAATTAAGGACCTTCTATTGGTTTGTTATCGAACCTTCATTCTGCGCTCCTATTAAGCGTAGAAGCTTGTTTGCTTCTTGTGAGGAAGAATGTTGCGGTGTGCATTTTTGGGATGTTATCTCCCTGGCAAACCCCATCAGTTCTGCTCCCTCCAACTCCTCGTTTAAATTTTCGTAATTATTTTTCACAGCACAAGAAACATTAAACGAAAATGAATCTTGAAATTAATTATCTCATATGACTTCAGAATTTTCGTCACTCCAATTCACTCCACAGTTATGGCGATTAAACATGCCATTTTTGGTGAACTTCGATTCATCATAATTCAGTTTGTGAAATTTTCTTTTTAGCATTTCATGCATTTACAGAATGTAAATGTTGGACTAGTATATAGAAATAACGGGTACAATGATGTTTTTTTTTTAATTCTGGTAATTGTTCTAGTCGATCCCTGTAACATTTGCTCACATTCCTGTTAGAATTAATTTAGATTAGTTGCTGGATGTCTAATTATTATTGTAAGTCTTTCTTTATCGACATGGGTCTTCGGCTTGCTTCCTTTGCTTGTAAACTGACCAAACTGGGAATCGTTGTTCAGCAAACGTTATAGAGTATTATGATTTGGTCGAGGCTTTTCAGGATATCTATAAAAAGTTTTGGATACTATTCCGTTACACGCACCGTTAATTATAATTAAATTAAAAAAATCATCATTTTGTATATATCCTAAATGTGTCATTATTATTTTGTCAATATTTCTAAAATTTAAAAATATAGAAAACGAAGTTATAAGCAACTTCCGGTATAACCTGAAGTAGCAAATAGATGGCAATACTTTCATCAAATTACTCACTCTTCAAAACCCCTTCACGCCAAGTTTCATTATTCAAATACCTTTAGTTCTCGAGATATTTCTAATTGACAATTTATCTGCTGCACTCATCATAACTATTTACAGGCCTTTTTAGGCCCATGGCTTGGGGATACATTTTTCCATTCTTCCCTGTCTCTTGCTTTCGCCTTTCACTACAGTACTCCTTATTTCAATGGCAATTGCTTCATTATACCAACTTTTTTTGATCTTCGTCGTTTTCTTGTTCTATCTTTTTTTTCTTCCCAATATACGGTATCCGTTGAGTATGTCCAAATCTTTTTGTTCTAATTACACTGCTCATTTCTTGTTCTCCATATAGATCTCTTATTTTTGTTTTTTTCATATTCACACTCTTCCTTTTTTCCTCCTTTATATGCTTTGAGTAATTTCTTTCTCCATATGTTTACTTTATATCATTAAAATACATTACTTTAATTTAATAGGTATTCAAAATGACTGTCTACGTCTTTTAAACAATAAAAATAGAATATTCGATATTTACATTTAATATTTGCATGTTATCATTTAAACAACTGGTTGTATCGTTCAAAGAGGGGGACTGAAATACCGTTTTGCGGAATCAGCCCCAATGTAATATTGGAAGAAATAAGTAAAGCCGAGAAAAAGAGATCTGACCATTGAAAGATCTAGTAGGGCTTATACAATCAAAGACTCTTCTGGGTGACTACAACCTGTTGAGATCAAAAGAATGCATAAGTCAAAGTAAAACTGCGCTAAGGGTTTTAACAGGGATCCTAACGGGACATTGTCGCCTGAATGGGCACCTGAAAAAGCTCAAAATAGTGGAGGAAGAAGAATGCAGATTTTGTGGAATGGAAGAAGAAACCTCCATCCACATACTTTCCAACTGCATAGCACTTCAGAATCCTAGAGCACAGCACCTGGGAGATTACTGGATAGAAGAGGAACATTTGCCTAAGTTGAAGCCTGTAGACATCCTAAAATTCCTCCGGGAAATAGGAAATAGGAAAAAGGAACTACTAGTTTCTGAGACTCTCCGCAGAAACTGAGTAGAAGTAAGGGGGCACAATAGATCTTTTAGGTCTCAGTGAATGTCACCCCAAAAAACACACATACATACATACATCGTTCAATCAACTAAACGTTTCACGAACAATAATCAGAGACAAAAAAATCCAAAATTAATGTTGCATTTGGATTATACTTCAATCTACAAAAAAGTTGAGGGGTAAAAGGACATTGCCCCCCTTCAAAACACTATAAAAGGTGAGAAAACATCATTGCTCATACCTAGGCTTCATTTTCTATTGTAATTAACATGCCCTAATTAAATTTCAGTGGAAAATATTCAACGGATTACCAGCAACGTAAAAAATTGTAATTGGAGCTTATTTATAATTGCAATATAAAGACGTTTTAAACCTCAGTACTTGGTACGGTTTTCAAGAGATTTATCAGGCAAGAGGTATCACTTGTTACTTGAAGCCACTTCAAAAAAAATTTAATGGGTTTCTCAAATAGGGAGGGGGTGGTTTATTTATGGTATATTAAGGGTGGGTCCTTTTCAAATCCTCATAGTGTATCAAATAATACTACTATATTTTTTCTTGATCCCCTTTTTATTGGTATAAGCAGCTAAACTAGAAATTCAAATTCTTGAAACCTTTGAAAGGAATAGATAGTTTTTTATAGGTACTAAGGTTACATGTATCTTGTTGAAATTCAATATACAGTACTGCACTGATTTTTTAAAAATATAAATAAAAATTTCTTAATAATTTTTTTTATTGTGAAACATTGAAATATTTTGCCATGTTAAACACGATTCAACGTATGTAATTATTAAAATGTAAAATATACACAAAACGGTTAACTAACTTAGGTACTTTCCATTTTAGTTACGTGTTTGAAAATAATTGATGCTAACTATCTTAACAACATTACGCTAAAAAGATACACAACGATGAAAACTCTTACTTTTTTTTATTGCTGCTATCACTTCCTAAAATTCTTGTATCTAGGACGCGTTAATAATGCAAAATATCAAAATACAAAATCATTATGGGTCAAAGGAATTCCATTAGTTACATTACATTAGTATTTAACTTTTTATTGTGTGCTCTTGTAATCTTATGGGCATAGCTCTGACTGTGAAATATTCTTATTCTAACAACGTGCTAACAGGATTTTTATTTTATTATTTATTGAAACAACCTAAAACTATTTTTGAAATGAAATATGATTATATTTTCCGTTCGTTGGAAATTTTTGATTGGACTTACATATTTCTACAGCGTCGGACTTCTTTCAATAACAAAAATGAAACTTGGACTTTTCAAATAGAACACTTAAATACTACATATAGGTCCTGTGAATCTAATTAGCAATTATGAATTTGACAGATTATCTGCATGCGTGTGGAATGTTACTTTCCGCTCCCGTGTGAAAAGTATTTCGTACGCTTGTTGATATAAGTCACTTTCCGTGGGACTGTACAGTGCGATATACGTTACTTTCCTGTGGTCGTAGGAAAAATCGTTTTCTCCCAAAACTCCAATTTTTCGAAATTTAAGCATCTCTAATTAGTCAAACTACTTGGATGTATTGATATTACATATTATTAGGAGAATCACAAAAGAGTGAAGATCAATTTTAATTACGGCGTAGCTTTCACTGATTTTTTCGTAGAAAAAAGTAGGTATTGACCTGGATCATAAGTCTCTCTATTTTCTTGCTAGATACTTTTTTTAAAGTTTTAATTATATATACTTTAAAAAATAAACTATAAGTTTTTCTGGAAAAATACAAAGATTTCTGGTTATTGGATGAAAAAAAGCTAACGATTAACATGACTGTTTGATAATTTTAATATTTTACATCTTCAAGTAAAATGACGTAGGTACATTATTCACCAGTGAATAAAATAGGTGTGGAAAATGAAAACGTCACATGACACATGATTATATTAATTATTTTTTAAACGATCCTGTCAGCCAATCGCGATAAGAAAGAAATTCAAATCGACCAATAGCATCCAAAGTAGGTACCTACACTGATTATTTTTTAAACGAACCTGTCAGCCAATCGTAATGAGAAAAAAATTCAAATCGACCAATAGCATCAAAATTACACTGATTGGCAAAACTGTTTCGTTGCAAAGAGAAATTTATCCGATAAAAAAAAGCTTTTGTGCTTTTACTGTTGATAAAACTGCTTCCTTATCGATACTACCTTGTTTACATTGAAACGTCAAAATTTTACTATGAATTTGTCATTATTGACAACTAAAAGTGCTTTTAAGTTTATTGAAAAATGAACACAAACCGATTCAGTGCCATCATCCAAGAGAATATTGAACATTTAATACATTTAAAAAATGAAGCAAAATTTTTGAAAAAAATAATTTTCCCAAATACAACTCGTTCTTCAAATTGTATCACATAATTTCTTATTTTCATCACTCATCACTCACGCTATTTGATTGGATCTTCGTTTGAATGAATGCGTAAGTTATTGGGTACCGGACATTTGTCAGTGTCATTTCTATTTGACGTTAAAAATTTGCTATCAGTTAACCTGGTCAATGAAGATATTTACATATTTGCTTAACATTTTGCTAAATAGTTTAAAAAATAATCACGCCGAATTATATTCGTGGTAATAATTCTTTTAAAATAATTTTAACTAGATTAGCACTCGTCTTTGTTGCTATTACGAAATACCAGTCGTGGACATCGTCCACTCGTTACATAGTATCAAGATGTTGTATATTATATAGGAATAGATCGTTTTATATGCAGTTTTTTGTCTAGTCTAGTGTGTACGATAAATATGATGTATGTCAAAAGCAAACGTGACGTTTTAAATAATTTATTGCTAATTGCAAGGAGTTCAATAACTATACTGATGTTTGATTGATATTACCAGAAAATTTAATATGGAAAGTGAATCAGACAGTGAATTGAATACTTATTAAATATATAATTTGTTAAATGACATAACAAGTAATAAGCTTTATAAATGTGATAAACTATAGTGTTTTAGTTTGACAAAAATAATTCATAGCCGTGGACAAAATATAGTATTCTACTCGCATACAATGGCTATTATATGCTTGTTGAATAATATACTATAAAACGTCACTTTCCATGTTTTGACAGCATAATACTATCCATATAAAACAACTTGAATTAATAAGTATGTCAGACTGCGTGAAATGAAAAATTGTAGTTATAGGGTTCGAATCCTGGTAGCGGTGATAACTTTTATTTATTATATTGTGACAATTGTATATAAATAACCTCCAATATGGGACCTATTTATCTGTGTCATGTGACCTGTTCATTATGGCTGGTGAATAATGTCATTATTCTTGGAGACGCCCGAACAGTTGAAGTTGCGCGTACAAAATTGCCAGAGTATGGGCCAATCACGACGATGTTAACCGACGTTCTTCATCTCCGACATGACCTGATATTTTACCCGTATAGGATAACGTGTTCGTGCAAGTCTGCTAGTGTATTTGGTATTCATTCAAATCCGTCGTGAAAAAACATAGTCGTTCTGCAAAATAGCCGATACAAGAATGTGGAATAAAGATTTCACTGTTGAATTTTTGAAGTTATAATCATTGCCAAGTTTGTGGAAAAAGAAATCTCCAGAATATTCCTCCTTTAAAACAGTGTACATAGCACAACATATTTCCGGTACTATGCGTCCTAAGGCTTGAGCTGATATCGTTGTTGAAAATTATAAATCTTCATAATTTCGCCCTGTAGCAAGATATCGTAATGGTGCCGTAACACGTTCATAACGGACTGCCGAAGGTGCGAATCTTGTTTTTGTATCAAAGATGTGATACGGTTTAACAATTCTAAATAGGTATATTTATCTAGTCTTAAATAATTACACCACTCACTTTTTTCCAGCTTAAACTCTTTTTATAGATTGACATTGAAAATTTTGTTTCTTTTTAATAACCAATCTCTTGCGCATTTCGAACATTACCTAAGTGATTTATTTTTTAAAGCAAAAACTATTATTTTAAATCTTCATAATTTTGCCCTGCATGATATCGTAATGGTGACGTAAGACGTTCATGACAATATTATATGGTCTGCCGAAGGTGCGAATCTTGCTTTCGTATCAACGGTGTGATACGGTTTAGCACTGCCAAATAAGTATCTTCATCCATTCATAACTAATCACACCAGTCACTTTTCTCCAGTTTTAACTCTTTTAATAGATTGAAATGAAATAATTCATATCTTTTCAATAATAAATCTCTGGCGCATTTCGAACATGATCTACGTGATTTCTTTTTTAAAGCAAAAACTAACGCCACTGCAATTATGTTGTGTGCTTCACGGTGAATCGCAAGGACATAATTGCAGTGGCGTTAGTTTTTGCTTTAAAAAATAAATCACGTAGGTAATGTTCGAAATGCGCAAGAAATTGGTTATTAAAAAGAAACAAATTTTTCAATGTCAATCCATAAATATAGTTTAAACTGGAAAAAAGTGAGTGGTGTAATTATTTAAGACTGGATAAATATACCTATTTAGAATTGTTAAACCGTATCACATGTCATCTTTGATACAACGGCATTCCGTTAGGAACGTGTTACGGCACCATTACGAATATCTTGCTACAGGGCGAAATTATGAAGATTTATAATTTTCAACAACGATATCAGCTCAAGCCTTAGGACGCATAGTACCGGAAACATGTTGTGCTATGTACACTGTTTTAAAGGAGTGCGATATATGTCACTTTCCTATGTGATCGTAAGAAAAAATCTTTTTTCTAGGACTGCTATGGAAAATAGTTCTTTCCCACAATTTACGAAACTACAAAGTGTCACTTTGCCTAAGCCGTGGGAAAGATTTTTTCTCACGGCACTTTGCCCAAGCCACATACATTTATATGAAGGATCAAATAAAATCGACAAAAACTTAGTATGCTACTGTCACCTTCAAATACCTACTTAGTTGTCACAAAACTGTTAGATTATATTGGAAGTTTTTAAATTCGAAAAGGTAGTTTCTAATAACAGAGAATTTAATGAAAAAAAATGACGTTCCGGGTTTGACCATACAAAATTGTACAAATTTCACCATCAACTATAATTTTGTATGAAACTATTTAACAGTTCAGAGATGGGATACTTTTAGTGTTATTTTTGTTTTACTAGCCATAGTTACTTTACTTGTATTCTTTAAATTTGTGCAGTTGTAGAAAAAGTATAGTGTGCAATATGTGGGGAAAGTACTTTTCTCACTCGTGTGTTTGCTTTCCTCGCCCTTCGGGCTCGTGCTACAAACTTTCCACACTCGTGAGAAAAGTTGAACTTCCCCCACTTGTTGCACAATATACTATTCTAGGAATCATGTTCCTGGGAACACCAAATTCAATTAATACCATTTGATAAATGTCATCAAAATGCTATATGTTTATTATTATTGCCATTTTGTTTTATTTTATTAAGTAACCTCTCTATATTTTGATAATTTGTCCCGAGACATAGATAGAACTTAGTAGAACCTACATTTCGACTTACGACGCGGTGCAGTCACACATATTTCCCAAGTCTTACTCAAATGCTTAAGTAGCACCCTAAATACAATAATAATATATTTTCAG
>CAJUYG010000465.1:117949-181908 GCA_910591675.1 Galerucella calmariensis
ACTCCTGGTGTCTTCCAATTACTGGTACTCTTTATAGCTTCGGTTACCTCGCTTGTTGTCAAGTCAACGAAAAACATCGGTTCAATATTGATTTTTTCCTCCTCAGTTCTTATCCAGTGAGCGTTGGATTTATGTTCGACAGGCTTCGACCATAATGAAGACCAGTATTCCGTCAGCTCATCTTTATTTGGAGGACTTTGGTTCTGATTGTTTACTGTACCGCTCAGTTGCCTGTATATGAATAAGTAATTTTCTTGTTTCCTTTTCGTGCACTTGACATATCGAGATAAACGTTTGGTTCCAGTGCCTTGCAGTCTTTGGCATGGTTCTGCAATAGTAAGTTCACTGCTGCTATTATGCTGTTGGTGCTCTTATTGGTTCGCAGCTTGGGTAGTTTGGGCCGGTGTATTGGGTTGGTGCCATTAAATTCCGCTAGTGCTTTACAAAGCTCTGTATTATAGTCATTATCAGGTGTTTTGTCGCAATCAATGTTTGTTTTCTCAACGCCATTGTTGTCTTCTTGTGCATTCTCCGATTCATGTGTATCATGATCGGTAATTATGTCATTCTCCTCATTTTGTAGGTCAAGAAGGACTTCTCCTCGAATTTGTTGCAACGTCGAATCGGGTAGTAAATTGTTTTTCACAATACTTCGACGCTGGTCAGCAATACGTTGTTCCGTGAGATGCTGGAATTCTGGGAAATGTTCTATGAATGCACGGTGGAGGGCGTATCTGTATGTTGTCATATCAGTTTCCATCTTGGTGATTTTGAAGTAGGAGCGCATAATGAAAGAGTTCAGCTCAATAGTCCACTTCATGCGCTTCCTGGGCTTTCCGGCTTTCGTGGTCGTGGATGTGCCGACTTGCGTCACTCCAGAAACAGCAGAGGCCGGTGGATGAGGATTGATGTTGTTTTCCTCATGAGTGTGGGTCACAGTAGCCCTACTCGGTGTCACGCTGCGCCTACCGCTAACCGAGGAAGAAGTTGATTCATCATTTTTCGAACAAGCCCTTCTAGCACCAGTTTGAACGCGACAAGAGTTTGAGGTGTTGCAATGTCAATTCACCTGACGATTCCTGAGATTTAAAGTCCCGGAATTCACAATCGAATTATTGCTCCCCCCAGAATCCGTGGAGCAGACAGCCGATGTACTAGGTACACTAGCAGTGTGGGATTCTGAGCATTCCGCTCTACCCACCTGGGGTAATCTAGTTTTACAATTGGACATCGTGATTGTTGCATTTTAGACCTACTGCCAGGTGATGATTCAGCCGCTCCTTCCATGGAGAACAGACGCTGTCGGAGTACCGCTCCTTACATGGAGTCCGTCGTGTCCTGAAACTTACTTACCCTGAAACTTACATTTTTTTGAACATGGTGAATTATTGGAATACAGGGTGTTCCATTTAAAATAAGGCCGATATTAAACATTGAATGATCTAATTATGAAACTGAAAATTCTGTACACCCTGTAAAGAGATGTTTAGTAGGTACTAAATCGCGGAATACATTCAACGAATGTCCAATTATTTAGATCTAAGAGAAAGTTTGCTGGAATTTGTTATATCAATGAGTTATTAATTTTTTTCGAAATGACCACATTTTAAAAAAAGTCAGCATAACTTGGAACCCTCTTTTTTTAGGTATAGGCAACTATTATGAAGGAGTATTCCATTTTTTGGGGGTAATCAGAAAATGCAATAAAATATAGGGTGTCCCATAAGAAAAATATTACTGTGAAACGCCACACTTAATTGGAACATCCTGTATATTTCAAAATGATTTTAAAATGTAGCCTATATGAATGTACAAACTACTAAAGTGACAAACATTTTAAAACTTTTACCGTTTCGCTATAAACCTCCATCCCGTTAGTCGTGATTCACCCTGTATATACATATGCTATTTAAATATGTATGTTAATATAAATAATGCCTGGGCAATTCAATTGATAAATTATGAAGGAAATATTTTTAATAATGCTTGAGGTTGTTTTAGAAATATTTTTATTCATATTTCTATACATACAAAAAAAACATATAACAACTAACAAACTAAAAAACACATCAATATTAAATTCTCAAGTTACATAGACTGTAGTCTTGGCCACCACTATTGGATATCATTCTTGCATATGTAGCAATACAATTTGCAAGAAATTGCAACAAAATCTTGCTAGGTCAATATATTGCAAATGATGAATCTTACATATTCTGCTTGACATCAAGCAACACTGTTGTCATTTCAACCTTGCTGCCAACCCATCCAAGAGGAGAAAGAAAAAGTATATATTCACCTCACAAAATAATTTATTCAAACATAATAATATAAAGTTATTTTATTATTATTTAAAATGAAGATAGAAGATAAAAGTTCAGTAAAAAAAGCAAATATGCAGCCAAAAGAAGTTTTCACTTCAAAAACTAAGTGCATTACTGTCGATTATCAAATCACAAATGACCAAACCGATAAAATTGCAATTGCATCGAAATGCAGAAATTGATTAGCAGGGTATCAACTGCGCATACTTTCGATCAAGAAATTACACCATGCCAAGCGGCCTTTAAAGCCTAGGTTGTTTGCTAAAATATCCTTAATTTTTAATATGATTGCTTATGATTTTTTCATATTGATCTTCTGAGGAATCTTCATAATTTTTATATGCGCTTTTTCCATGACCGGGAAATTCGAATGATGATGGCACGGAGATATTACAATCGTGATGAATTAAGTTCAAAGCACTTATTTAACAAAAATGAAAAGAATTGTGATTTTAAATTTTTTTGAAAAATGATTTAAGTGCTTACCTAAATAAAATTTGCAATAACAAAAACATAATTTACCGAAATTAGTTACTAACATTCTGATTTGAAGTTGATTATACGTTAAATTATCGTTGACAAATAGAAAATTGCCCCATTTTATTAAATTTATTAAATTCTTGGGACATTATAAATAACGTCAGAAAAAATAAAATTTCTTGTAATATATACATAATGCAGTAGTTTTTATGTAATAAAATAAAATATGCTTTCAATCCTTTTTTTTATTTATTCTATGCCAAGATAAAGTGCAAATATAATAATTTGTATGATTTCTCGGGCTCAGATATTAAGATATTATTGAAACAAGGTAATTATTGGTTTTGTTTTGACTTATAGAATTTTTATTATTTCAGATTATGATTCCTTTGTCATTATACGTAACCTTAGAAATGTGTAAGATTTTACAAGTATATCATATTCATAATAATACTGATCTTTATGATCCCGTTACCGACAAGAGGACTGAATGTCGTGCCTTAAACATAACTGAAGAACTCGGCCAAATTCAGTATATTTTTTCTGACAAAACTGGCACGTTAACAGAAAACCGAATGATATTTCGTAGATGTGCCATAGCAGGTGAAGATTATGAACATGACCTCCTGGAAAATGAGGGAAACGGGTAAGTAAGCAACACAATTTCTGAATATTCCTTTTTATTATAGCTCCGTTTTGTTTGCTTATGCACAGCATGTCCATAAGCAAACAAAACGGAGCCATTAAATTTTTTTCAGTTTGATAAATTAAATATTTCAGGAAATTTTGAGGTCATTATTGTAATTTTAAGCAACGGTCTATTAATTAAAGAGTTATTTTCAAAACCTAATGCCATTCATATACTAGATCCCATTAAGTACGGATCGTTAAGTCGTTTAATATCCATTGAAATTTAAAAACGTGTTTTTTTGTCATCATTCAAAATGTGATAAAAAAACTTGTAAAAGTGCTGTCTTTCTACAAAACTTGTAAATATTTTTGCGATTTATTTATTTGTGTTGGAAAACAATAGGCCAGTCATTGAGTTATAGACTGTCTCCTGAGCCGAGATTTATATCCAGGATGACATCAATATGATAAAACCCCTCACAACCACTGCTATCATATACCACCACTTCTCCAACCGCCAATAAACAATCTACCCCGATAAACACTAACTCCCCCTCATCACCCATATCTTATGCTGCAGCTATTTCAGCAAGACCACCTCCTCCCCACGTACCATGTCGTGATCAAGTCATCTTTATGCCTTCTATCTCCTTCTATTATATCAAAGCTATAGATAACATTGTCTCTCCCAAAAACGTTCATTTCGCTTCCAGAATCTCTCACGGCCGCATCTGTATCTATTTATCATTGACCTCTCAAGTTGACGAGCTTTTAAAATCGCATCAAAACATGTTAGTTAATTCCAATGTAATTCCTATTCATTGGATTATTCCCCCCACCAAGAGAATCCTTATTTTCAATGTCAGCCCATCCATTCCACACCCCGTTATTGAAAAAGCTCTTCTCGGCTAAGGATTAACACTTTCATCTCCTATTTCATACGTCAAATGTGGCTCGCCTGATGTCGAATACGCACAATGTCCTGAGCTTCCGACGTGTAACCTGCGTTCTGCCCACCAGTGATGATTTTTCATATATAATATCTCGAGAGTGAACATTTTGTCGGCAAAATTTTTCGATTTTCATGAAAGTTTCTTGCTTGGCAATTTTGCGAATGATATTTTTAACAAAACCACGAGCCGTTAGGCGAGTGGTTTTGGATTAAATGTCATGAGCAAAATTACCTAAAAGCAACAAACTTGAATACGATAAGAGAAAAATTTTACCTTACAAGTGGTATTCGACATGACTATTTCACGAGAGAAAAACTAAAAAATCATATGTTTAAACGTTTTATTTATTGCAAACTTCAATTATACAAAGCCAAAAAAATAATAACAGTATGAAAAAAAATTACTTATTTATGTAAAAAGTACAATTATTATAATTGTACGTTGTAGCATTATTTTGGGGATTGTTTTGCATCATAACCTGTGATGAATTTAAGTTAGAAACTGAGCATTCCTTTTCTTTATTTTTATTTTCTCGAAGGTTCTCTATAAGTTGGAAATGGTGTTCTTCATTTAATTGTAAATATGGTTTCAAAGAATGGGCAGAAGAATGTCCTGTAAGCCTAATTACTTCTTGTTTACCAACTCCTTCTTTTACTAATGCAGATATTGCAGAAGCTCTATGTGAATGATTGGTTATTTTTATTTTTTTTGTGTCTATACCAATTGATTCTGCCGATATTCTCGTCCACTTTGTATTAATTCCCAATGGTGAATTTTTGTACCATATTCCTTTCTCCCAATTTGGATGTACTGTTAAAAATAATCTTGTTGTTGTTAGATAAGGATTGGATTCTCTTTTTTCAATAAGTTTTAAAAATAAACGAACGGGACACAAATTGTTGTTAGCATTATTTCTTACCAGCCACTTACTGCCAGATAAAGCTTTTGATCCTCCTTGTGTCGTTTTGGGAAAGATTGGATTATGTTCTACCCTGCCAATAAAATTACCTTTATCATATTATTTTTTAAAGTAATTAATATCACAATTAGCAGCTTCATTTCCACGCCATGCTAATTCGAACGAACATAAATGAAAAACTTTTTTTGTAACCCATCAGGATTATCTTCAGAATAGCTTTCTACCATTTCCATTAATTCTTCTTTGGTAAACGCGTTAGAACTTCTTTTTCTGGTTTCAGGTTCAGCCTGAGTTTTTTACGTTTTGTATCCCTGGCCAATCTAGCAAATTTATAGGTAATATCTTTAAATGGATCAATTTTGATGTTAAATTCTAGAAAATATTTTTCCTGAACCATTTGAGCAGTCGTATTCCAAAGAGTGTTTTCACATTATCTTCAGTATAATCAGTTCCGTCTCTTTTTTTCATGTTAAAACCATAATCTTCAAGAATTTCTGCTATAACTTGTTCAGAAGTATCCTTTTCTAACGTATAATTACGTGCGTCCAGAAACATTCTAAACTGTTTCAACGCAGACTTTTTTGTCTTCATTGTGTTTCGCGGTATACTTTGCTTAATTGTACTCTCTATTTCATTTATTGAATTATTTCCAAATTTTGTATTATTCATGTTAATAATACTTATTTAAATTTTTGAAACAGTTTTAATAATTTTTAGACAGTTAAATAAATAAATAAACAACTTAGCTTCCTTAGAAACCACTAACAAAGATTTTATATTGAATTTTATCACAGAGTGATAGAATTTTATATACATAGATTTAATATATTAAACGTAAAAAAATTGCCGCTACAATAAAAAAATTGCCAGTTCAAAACCTTCAAATTTTGTCAGTTATCAATTTACTCTAGTGAAATAGTCACTACAAACTTCGATTCTTGTTACGCATGAAAATACATCACACAGAATATTTATTTCTAACGATAAAATTGAATGATCTCTTTGTAAACAGGCTGGACACACCGCTGAATCCTGCCCCAACACTTCCCACGACCTTCTTCCCCTATTAAACACTTCCGTCACTCTTGAACCCTGAACCTTCCTCTTCAGCTGTCCCAGCTACTACTGATACCACTTGAGACAATCCCGAATTAACTTCTGAAGTACCACTCGCTCCCTCCTCTCCTGTACCTGGCGAATAACGTCCCCGCTCAAGAGACAGCATTCCTGACTCTCCGCAGTCTTTATTACCATCCAATACTTCCCTCGATAATACCAATCCAATGCCTCCTCCAGAATCACAATATCTAACTAAAAAAAACTGCAAAAAAAGAACCAAAAAATCTAAACTGGCTGATGATGATTGTAGCGATATAATCCCCGAATCACGTTCTATCATACATAAACTCCATGACGAGTCTCCTGAGTCTTTCTCCCTCAATAGCACCATTGTCTATGAAAAGAAATAGTATGTCAACCTAATGTGTATAACCAATATAGCACCCAGCTTATTGCGTTCCTCGAAAATACTTAAGATCAGCTAAGCTTTCCGTTCAATTAAAAAAGTTAATAACCCTTGGAATAATCTGTTCAAAATGGATTGAGTAAACTAATGAGAGAAATAGAAATTGATAAACATTAATAAAAAGGAAGAAGTCCTACAGTCATCTCAAACAAACCGTTTTGAACTATTTTCAGAACAGGACCTCTATAACTCTTTATCTTTTAATCTCTGGAAATTATGAGATAACTAATTTTTAATGAACATACATACATGTAGTAATCTCTCTTTTAACAATTTAATTTAGGAAAAACTGTGTATGCTTTTAAAATAATTATGATAAATCAATTCACCAAATAATTTTTCAAATAATTACCAATACTTACATATCCTAGCCACAGAAAATTCCAGGGATTAAATATATAACAATTAAATAGTGGTTGTAGTGAGTAGTTAAAGTAATATTTATATTTAAGGAAATTATAACTTTGTTACAAAATTAACAGACGAATTTGAAAAATAAAATGTCAATAACATTTTATTATGAAAATGAAATCAAGTGAAATTCAAATTTGCGAACTAGTTTTTGAAATATTCCATTTTGAATAATTGGATTGATGAATTGAATACAATTGGTAGCAGAGATTGCCCAACATTTTTATTTGTGTTGCACACTCATGGTGTTGATAAATGAATGATCATTCATAAAATGTTTGACAAGCTTTGACTACTCGTCGCATTATAATTATTTCACCAAAAATAGTGGATGACTATTTTTTTTACAGAAGTAGCGAAAAATCAAATCTATGCTGTTCTGTCGCAGTAAATAATAGGCTTATGTCAGATTTGCAATTAGAAGGTATCTTCTCAGAACAAGTTTCTATCTCTAAAAACAATCATTCTTCACGGATTCAAGAATTCTTACTATTATTAGCTATTTGTAATACGGTAGTTTGTTCAAAACATCCACATCATGATATCATGAATGCAAGTGGTAAGTAGTATTTGTTTTATTTGAAATATTCAGTGTTACTGTGAAAATTAATAGAAAAATCGAAACCTCAATATATGTTGTGAACATGATGCTTTAAAAAAATTAACAAAAATATGGGTGCATGTATATATTGAATAATATGTTTTTCTGTTTCAATCCTCATGGACTTTAATTGAAATTTTTCGATTTACCAAAACAAAAAATTCTGTTATATCAGTTTTTTCAATAAATCAATCAATTTTTTAATTTACTACAAGCAATTTTTATAAAATCCAACAATTCATTATACAACACAAGCTTGAATTGTAAATGGATTTTGTCCACGACTTTTTGATAACTTTAACATTTTACGTGTGCTTCTTCAAGTATAATGACGTACATTATTCACCAGTGAATAATAGGTGTGGATAATGAAAAGGTCATATGACACATAATTATATTGAAGATTATTACAAACGACACAATATATTAATTAAAATTTTTCACCACGGACTCGAACCCATGCCTAAAACTCCGCGCTTTACAAAGTCAGAGCCCTAAACCCTCAGGCTATGAAGACTTTATACACTGTGTTATTTATAAGATACGACATAGGGATTCCTGTACAAAACTGTCAAACGCGAGCTAATTTTTTTACCAATTAGCGTTCATAAAAAATGATAACAGATATGGAAAAGTCGTTGAAAAATAAGTTCTAATGCACTTTTAATTTTTGCAAATTCGCTCTGTTTTGATGGAAAAATGGATAGTTAAGTTCAAAAAAGTCGAACTCCATTTTCATACCACTTTCGGATGATCTTAATCGATTAGGTGATGGCTAACATGGTAGTGCACGGTATTATTTAAAAGTTAAACCTGAAGTATGGCAGTTCGCTACGCCGCTGAGATGAAATTTTTTTTTGTTTTTAGTTTTTTTTTCATAATTTTTGTCTAAAGAACATTTAATTCGAAGTAAAGCAAAGTTATTTGTTTCAAAAATTGTAAAAAAAGAACTAAAAACAAAAAAAAATTTCATTTCAGCGGCAAAGCGAACCGCCATACTTCAGGTTTAACTTTTGAATAATACCGTGCACTACCATGTTAGCCATCACCTAATCAATTAAGATCATCCGAAAGTGGTATGAAAATAGAGTTCGACTTTTTTGAACATAACTATCAATTTTTCCATCGAATCAGAGCGAATTTGAGAAAATTAAAAGTGCATTTGAACTTATTTTTCAACGACCTTTCCAAATCTGTTATTATTTTTTATGAACGCTATGTTTCTTTGAGAGGTAGGAAAAATCGTTAATTTGGCGGTGCTTTAAAATAATAAAAATAGTATTTTTTTAAATTCCGATTAGAAAGTAGGTCGATGGAAAATGTATCAAAAATATTATCCAGCAAAAATCGAGTTTTACAAACAATACAATATTATTGATTTAACGATTTAACATTATCTGCTTTACATGAAAAACAGCAGTCCTCCAAAAATAGCAGCTTTGACCCTATGGTTTATCAGTACCTAATGTCGTTTGTGTGATAAAAATACAGAGTATTTGTACAAGAAGCATTTGGTTGCTCAGGTCAGTATCAGCTTTTCAAGTATTTATATCAGCTTTTGTTTTTTTCAGTGATTAATTTCGTATTTACATAAAATGGAAATAATTTAAATTGAATACTGGAAAGAGCTTTAATTCTTTTATATAAAAATTCAAATCAAAATGCTATTTTTCATGTGAAGCTGATGTCGCCAAATTGACAGGTTCGAAGCGTCGGACTGTTGAAGCTGATATTGATTTTTATCGGACAATAATATTATTTTTCGCAAATCGCTAGGAAATTCTGACATTACAGACACAATATCTTGAAGAAAAAGTCAAGATTTCCTATTCACTTTCTTACAGTTGTATGAATTATCCATATTCGTACTTTACTCTGCCTCAACCAGCTGTAGAGGAGTCCTAGAAATGGAAACTTCGTCATCACTTATCATTAAACTTTCGAGATGTCTACCCGAAGGAAGAGCCCACCTTCCTACTCGGTTAACAATGCACTATTGTTTATTCACACAACTTGATTAAACTTTTTAAATTTGAATAGGTCATAAAATTGACATGTTCTGGCTGTCGACCAACCCTTAAATATCCAAGATTTTTGTCGGAAAAAATGTCCCTACACTTACTGTCAATTTAAAATTTCAATCAGAATAAAAAAATGATGTTCATAATATTTTGAGGCATAGCCAAATTCACGCTTTTCTTCACTTCTTATAGACAATTTTCCATTCCCAAAATTTTTGACAAATTTAGAAGTTGTCCGACTTGTGATTCTTAGTATTAATCACGTAACTCTTTTACAAATATTAGGTTAGTTCTAACAGGCATTTAGGAACCGTCCTCGAATCGTATCGAGTATTGTAATGTATTATAGTGTGCAAACACGAACAAGGGATAGACACATCAACTTTATCACGCTTTCCAGGAGGTAGTTTTTGTAGCGCCGCAAGAACGATACTACAATCAGTTGGAACGCAGAAGAAATACAGCACTTGCGAGAACGATACCTAGAACGGTTTTCGAGTTGCATCAATCAAAAAAATTTGAAGTTTAATAGTAGACTAATAATTTTTTAGTTGATACTGTATTTTACTGAAAAATGTGTTTTTTTTAATAACAATCAATAATGCTTTAAGATAGGTAATTGTACTACCGATGCAGTATAGTATCAAATTGAAACGATCCAAAATATAAGAGGATTAGTGTGATGTTTTAATTGAGGAAGTCTTCAATATACCATATTTTATGTTCGATATCTCGACGCGCTAATTTTTGTTTGATATATTTTAGGTTTCATCGAAGATACCCCTTTCGAGAAATTAGAGCAAAACTCTAGCGAAAATAGTTCCACTAGTACAGCGTCACAATCTGTATCATCAAATGATAAATACAGTCGTTTAGAAGAATCCCGTTCTGTAACTCCGTCCCCACCTTTAAATTCCTATGTATTTGAATCTAAGAGACATCAACACGTTCCTACTCTTTCTCCTATAGACTCTATTGAATCTTCAACTTCGTATGAAACCCCTTCTACTGATGTCACTGTTTCTAAGGCTAATCGACCTAAATTGCTCAATATACCATCTATAAGTAAGTAAATTGATAAACATTATAAAAAAATTTAGATATTCAGTTGACAAAATTTAAAGTTTGCTATTAAGTTTGATCGTGCAGGTCATAAGATAGTTCCTTTACCCCTTATTAAACGGCCTGGAATAGTATTATCTAAATACTCGGTAACCGGATCATAGTTGAGGGCAGGACCATTTTGTTACCATCAAATATCATCAAATCTGTATTCTGTTAATCAAGAAATTCTGGAATAATATGCTGTCACATATATTCATATATTTAGAGCCAATAAGATTTCCTTCTATATTCATGAAGTCCATTATATGGTGCGTAAGGTGCAAAACCGATGTAATTTTTCTCTTCACCAATACCGGATTGCATTGGAAAAGTTGACTGTCCATAAAAATTACGTTCAGAGTGAACATTTTTCTTTGGAATTTGGTTCTCGCTTGTCTATACGGTGAACTTAATTAAATAGTAGTGGACAAAGGGAGCAATATCAATTGCCACTGTTTTCAACTCTTGCGTTCACACTTGTGCATGTGCTGTAATAATATTTAGCAACTAATTAAATGTATTGTCTATTGTCAGGTTTTCTTAAGAGGGGGACCAATTTGACTGATGAACAAAAAGCTAAATTGAATGTGTCCACTACTCCATCACCATACGATCGTAAACCAATTTTTGAAGCTGAAAGTCCGGATGAATTGGCGTTAGTGGATACCGCATACAGTTATGGAACCAAACTTATCAAAAGAACTCCTACCTTTGTTTGTATTGAAACTCCTGATAAGGGAAAATTAAATTTTGAAATTTTGAATGTACTCTCTTTTGATTCTGTTCGGAAGAGAATGAGTATTATTGTGAAGCATCCTCTTACGAAGCAAATCATTATGTATACTAAAGGTAATTCGAATTTCAATTTTTTTCAAATGAGATGAAAATCCCGTTTATCTTATCTATCTAATTCAATGTCCTTCGTGGCATATAGTTTGGGAAGTAGTTGAAACTTCTCAGTGAACGGTGTACTGTTTGAAATATAATTTTAAAATTTGCAAGTCGTTATAGTATTAAACTATTATCTTTGACATCTATTTCAATAAAATTGTGGCTAATTGAAATGACTTGTGTATTGCAATTTACTTTTAGGAGCCGATTCGACTATCTTGCCGCAGTTAACCCCTGTCGAAGATGATTCTGAACAAAAGTCAATAATAAGTAGAACGCAACAACATTTGAACAATTACTCTAGAGAAGGTCTTCGTATTCTAGTCATGGCAAAACGTGTATTGGCTCAACACCAATATGACGAATGGAATCGAAAACATCAAGAATTGGAACTTAGTTCAGACAACTTAGAACGAAAAATAAGCGACAGCTATAGTAGTATTGAAACCAATTTAACTTTATTAGGAGCTACAGGTAATAACACTTAACATATTAGTGTATATTAGATGTTATTCACTTTATTTTATTACCATTTTCTTTATACAGTTACATTTGTACAAGAACCTTATAACTGTCTACGACTCCGGTCATAATGTATAATTCCTAGGATATTAAGCATTATTATAAACTATTTGTTTATTGATTGAATCTTATATATTGGATAATTCCAATTATTAGATGCCAACGACAAATTTATTACATATCTCAAATCGACCTATCCGACCTTGTGCATATCTAATTCTAATAACAATATTTTAATATTTTTTCAAATACAATATGCGACAGGATTTGGTAGGGACCGCTGCCAGAAGAGAAAGATGTTTTATCTTGTTCATCAGGGTCTACTTCTACTTTCCAATACCCACTCGTCAAGGCTAGGGTGGAAAACCATTTCACACCTGTGGTGCGATTTTTGAAACCATTCGGGAGTAAATTGTATAAGAAAAATGGCCATTTTCGTATGAAATTCAAATAGCCCAATTTTCGACATGCACAAACGGTAATCGTATATGAACAATTTCGTATGGCTTGTTTCGAGTGGGTTTATTCCATTCAAATAAATGTTTTCGTATATGGAAAGTGTAAATTTACATTACCTAGAATAAAAATATTTGTGTTTGGTAGGTATGTAATTAATTTGAATAATAAATGATATAATCAGTTATAATATGGCAGGTTTTGATTATTTAATTCATTTAAACTTGACGAACGCTATACAAGAAGCGAAAGAGATAGACCTCCTAGGATCTTTAACCCATATTTATTGATCCTTTTGAGGAATATGCAGAAAGGCATTTTATGAAACCTTATAGACTTACAAAACCTGTCGCTTTGAAAGTAATAAACATATTGGAGCCTCATCTCCCTGCTCCATCGAGAATCTCAGCCTTGAGCATAGATAGATAAGTGAGTTATCTACAATAAAGTCTAATTAGGCAGGTTCATCAGAGAAAATTGATATATACCTTAACTTTTTTCTTACCACACTTGATACAGTAGTTGGTGTATTCTTTGCATAGAACTATTAGAACTGCATAGATTAGGTATATTCTTTGCTTTTCAAATGTCACAAGTGACAGGACCATACAATTATGCGGTGTTGCCGGCTGCTAAATTCTTCGTGTACGAACGTTTATTCGAAAGGTATTGATAAATATACACATTTAGCACCGTATACGAAAAAATTCATGTGGAAATAACCGTACACGCATAATATTCGTGTGAACTCGGGAGTGAATCGTATACGAAATCTCAGGATCTCGGCCTTGAGCATAGATAGAAAAGTAAGTATAACTACAATAAAGCCTATTCAGGCAGGTTAACCAGAGGTATATTCTTTGCTTCTCAAATGTCACAAGTGGCAAGACCATACGATTATGCGGTGTTGCCGGCTGCTAAATTCTTCGCGTACGAAAGTTTATTCGAACGGTGTTGAAAAGTACACATACAAAGTGCACCGTATACGAAAAAATGCATGTGGAAATAACTGAACACGCATAATATTCGTGTGAACTCGAAAATCGCACCCCAGGTAGAGTATCGTCTATTCTTGGCAGTGGGTAGCTATCTTTTTGTGTAACCTGATTTAGTCTACACAAATGTGAGTGGATCTATTTTTTTAGTTACCAGCACCACAGGCGAACACCAGAGACCAGAAGCTTCTTTAATAATATTCGCATTTATCTTATCTTCTACCATATTTTCTACTCCTTTCCGCTTAGCAAATCGTAATCTCCTAGACATTTGACAAATTGGTTTGGCATCTCTTGTATAAATTATATGTCGCAATAGACTGGTGCTTCCTGTAGATTTTACCATCTCAAAAATGTCGCAATTGTCATTGATTTGTGAAGTTTGCTTATTTCTTCAGTTGTTAGGTCGTCATAATGTTTAACTAATTCTTTCATGAAACTGGCGTCAATTGCGCTACTTGTGGTCGTTTTCTTTCTATGTTCGCACTTAATTATGCTTTCAACCTGTGTACCGGTCTATCTTTTGTTCTTTCTTTAATTTGAAAGGTTTCTTCGATAAACTAGCAACTCGAGAATTATTGACATTGACAAGACATTCAGCTACCAAAATTCCTTCATTAACTAGTATCTCACTTTCTACAATGCTCAAATGTTTATATTTTGGTTTTTGACTCGCCAAGCCGATTCCTTTATAATTCTTTCACAATAATCTTTATCTAAGAGGTCTCTTCTTCCGAATTTAGGATTATTTCTTCTTTTCCAATTGCTAAAATTTTATGGTCTGTGATGGATTTATTTTGCATAATGAACGTACCGAGGATAAATTGATCTAATACCGGCTACTATAAATGGAACAGTGTGCCCTGTAGTTCTCTCAAGAACTAAGCTTCTTCCAGTAGGTTGTTTCTCAATTTGGAGTCCTGTTCGAATGAAGGACGTGGTGGCACCGGTATCAATGACGAAAGTACATTTTTGGACATACAAGTTTTGTTAACTTTTATTTAAAATGTAAGTGCGGATTTGGGGCTCCCAGTAGATGCCCGCTTCGTAGTCTCAACTTCTATTCGGCTCCTTGATGAAAGCCGGTTGGGTGAGGAAGATCGACTTCTTAGCGACTTATCTACCGTGGTTATATTTTGTTGAATATTGTGAGGTTCTTCGTAAAGTCGATCTACGCCACCTTCTGACGTCATTAGTCGACTCTCTATTAGCCGAACGGAGTCAGCTTCTACAGGTTCTTTAAATGTGTCCGAATCTTCCGCATCTGAAGCATATCCTACTTTCATTTTGGGTATTTCGTCGCATAGTTTGTAGTATATCCAAGATTTGTGAGACAGTAGATTGTGGTTGGCTAGCGGAAGTTACCTCTTGTTTTTGTCTTTTTCCATAAACCAAAACTAAATGCAAACAACTCACTGTTAATCTATTCTTAACTTCTTCTTCACTTCTTCATTTTTGGTGACTAGGTACTCTTATGATAAAGTAATTATTTTCCATGTCAAAATGTCTGCCTAACTTCAGTTTCTACTATTGACGAAATAATATGAAAGGCGGATTTTGAAAAAAATGTAAAAATACGTTATTTTCATTGGGGATAATAACAAAATTACAATACTTAATTTGATTAAATGCGGCGTGATGTAATTTGTTTATTGATAATCAAGTATCTGTTATGCATAAACAAGAATATATTTTGAGTTGAACACCCTATTGAATTAAACAATATCTAAAATGTTAGACGATGAAAAAAGTAATCATAAAGGAGTTAAGTGATTCAAGAGAAACATATCATTAAATAGTCACCACCCTTGGTTAAAACAGCCGGAAATCGAAAAAAGTATACCTCAACTCTTGCTCCCTGCATTCTTCACTTAACAACACTACAAAAGATAGATAAATTTAAATAATAATAAAGACAACCGGTGACTTCCAACTAGAGGACAAAACTTTCGAAATTTGTGTGAAACTCACTCAGTTAGAAAAGTATTTTTGTCAAATAAAGATTTGAAAAATAAATTCCAGGAATTGAAGATAGACTACAGGAAGGGGTTCCAGAGGCACTTGCAAATATATTATCCGCGGGAATTGTAGTCTGGGTGTTAACAGGAGATAAACCAGAAACGGCAATTAATATAGCTTATTCAGCCAAATTGTTTTCTCCTCAAATGGAACTACTGAAAATAATGTCAAGATCTAAAGAAGCCGCCGAAAGTACTATTCATTTTTACTTAGCAGATATAGAACGCCAAGAAAGAGAAGGAAAAAGTGACAATAAAATACATCCCTCAAATAACGTTGGCCCTTCCCAAACCTCTGGCAAAACTAAAACTAGAGCTTTAGCTGTGGATGGAAAAACTCTAACTTTCATTTTAGACAGACGAGCAAATCTCACAAAACCTTTTTTAAAATTAACAACTTACTGTAATTCAGTATTGTGCTGTAGAGCTACACCACTACAGAAAGCTTATATTGTTAGGTGAGTTATTCATTTCAATTTATCTGTTTCACATATATTATGAAATAAGTTATATCGGTTAACGTGTTCAGTCTAACGCCATGATCATTTTGAGATCGATTTTTTGGGCGAAATTCGTAGTTCCTAAATCTAAATAAAATTTTGCACCATTAAAAAAAGCAAACACAAATTCAGGATATTTCAGCTTCATATTATTTTTTTCTCTGATTCTTTGTAATATCGGTTTTGTCTTCGATAGATTTGTAGTGTGTAACTGAAAATATTACAGTCATGTCTTAAATAATGCGATGAAATGATAGTATTTTATCATTTTTCTGAAATTCCTCATTGCACTTTTTTGTAGCCTCATTTCAATCCCTATTTTGAACAAACGATTTGTTTTAAAAATATATCAACTCGGCAATTTATATTAATAAAGATATTACGGTTTCAGGGTAGTTAAAGAAGAATTTAAGAAGAGAACGTTGGCTATTGGCGATGGAGCCAATGATGTATCAATGATTCAAACTGCTGATGTTGGTATCGGTATATCGGGTCAAGAGGGTATGCAAGCTGTAATGGCTGCCGATTTTGCTTTATCGAGATTTAAGTATTTGGAAAAATTTTTGTTAGTCCATGGCCATTGGAGCTATGATAGACTTTCGAGAATGGTTTTGTACTTTTTTTATAAAAATGCCGTGAGTATACAGTTTTTTAAAATTATCATGTATTATAATGTCTATTAAGCGTCAAACCGTCAGCTATTGCCAAATGAATATTTTCTTACTATTATAAGTTCAACTTCTTCTTCTTCACAAAAACTTAAACCTAACCTCCTTCATGATTGTTGAATAACAGAAAAAGTAGACAGCGTGCGCAAAACTTAATTAAACAAAATTTTGTAAAAATATTTGAAAAAATTTATTGAAACTTCACAATTCATAATTTCACGTATTCATTAAATATATACAGAGTTATTCATGTGTGACTATACTAGTGATTTCATATTTCATTCCACTATGGGGAATATTAAATGATCATTAAAATGTGTCTGCTCTCATTGACGAAATTTGAATTATCACTGAATTTTATTTCGCACCGACGCGGAACTTTCACTGCAGCGACCCAAGGTCCCTAAAGTACACGGTTGACTACTAACTTTCAGCTAATCAAGCTCGATAAAAAAACGCAAGCCTGCTCATTCAATTTCTTGATCCCGTAATCCCTGAACTGCAAACTATATTATTGAATCTTTGCAACTTGTATTTGCTATTATCACAATTAACCAAAATACATACTGTATTCCATCTATTACTCTAGCAACAACGATATTAACGATATTAATTTTTTCAACAGGGGGAAAAATAATAAATAAATAGGTACTTGAGTATATCCACTTATATTATTAACATGATGTCTTCCCGAGTGTCTTTGGCCTTCTAGGAATTGTATTTTCAAATAGCAACAACTACATACAAACATACCATATAACCTAACATGACGTTTATTAATATATTATTATATTATTATTATTATTATTATATTAATTATTGCTGTTAACTTATGTTGCTTATGATCTGATAACTTCGATAAAAAAAACCACTATAAACACCAAAAACAAAATGAAAACAACATTGTACAATGGTAAACTGATATATACGCAGGTATGATGACTCGCAGTATGGCGACGCCAAATGACCTTCAATATTTTATAGGCAACCTATGTACTTTAGTGACCTTTAGGTCGAATCAATATGCTAAATTTTAAATAGTTATAGAAAAATTAAAATATCAGTCCCATTTTTCCGACAGCATAGTTTAAGAAATATAGCGTTTATTGCAAATTGTGGCGGTCCATTATTGTCTCAATATCTTCTGTAAGTTCCTTGTGGGGGTGTTCATTATTTTTTCTCTTATTTTTTGGGAATGGAACCACAATAATGTTTTTTATTTTTTTATTTCGACGTTTCTGTAGCGTTCCAGCTACCTTTGTCAAGATTAAATAATGATGAAATAATTTTTGGTACCTATCT
This sequence comes from Galerucella calmariensis, assembly GCA_910591675.1. Taxonomy (NCBI): domain Eukaryota; kingdom Metazoa; phylum Arthropoda; class Insecta; order Coleoptera; family Chrysomelidae; genus Galerucella; species Galerucella calmariensis. The sequence continues at coordinate 136,270 of CAJUYG010000465.1, forward strand.
GACACAACGAAAAAAATATGACAACTAAACAATCAATAATATTTTGAAGTTTAAGACTACAAAACTTTGTTGTCAAATTTTATTAAGGTTTATTCATAGTAGATCACATCTCTGGTAAAATGTGAAATAAATATTTTATTTTATGACATTCCAAAGATATGATAGTCTACTAGAAATGAAATCCAGTGAAGTGCACGTTCCAAGAACGGTTTTTTATTGGGATAGCGCTTTTTTTTTCTCGCTTATTTTGGAAATGTTGTTAATAAAACGCGTTTGTTGTTACTTTTTTGTGTATGATTATTTTTGTTTTCAAAATATGTATGACTCAGTTTGGTGATTTTGTGTATTGAAGTGTGTATCGATTAACAACTATTCGAATGATAAATCATAAGAAAACCTGGATAAAAACTTATGATGCTATCCTGATAACGCAGGTAATTGATTATTGGAAATTTCTCTTTCTAACATTGGTAACCAAATTTGACTACATTCGGCTGAAATACTAGCTACACATTTATCTGCATTTTGTTGTATTAAAACACTTTCTTTGATTTTTTGTCTTTTATTATTGGGCTCTTTCAATATTATTTTTGTCGAATCCCATTGAATTTTATGCCCCTCTTCCCAAGCATGTTTACAAATACCTTTTTTTTTTTATTATACCACATTTCTTAGCAATCAAAACAAACAGTTCTATAGGCTAATTTGTTGGCTCGGGAACAGTGTGTTCCTATTGGCGTGGTGAGGTCTTCTCCAGTGAGGCTACCCCTTTAATCATTTTTCAGATCGGCTGGCCAGTTTCTTTTGAGTCTTCTGTCAATTTGCGGTTCTATTAGGGGATGGAGTAGAGGGTTGCTGTGCGATTCTAGTCTTTTGTGATGCTTATTACTTTGTTCTGTAATTACATCCTGTATAAACGGTATTCTTAGGTCTTCGTGGAGTGTTAGATTTGACACGTACCAGGGTGCGTCAGTTATCATACGTAATATTTTAGACTGGCTTCTTTGGATTATGGTTATGTTCGACTTGCTCGCACATCCCCAGAGTTGTATACCGTACGTCCAGATTGGTTTGATGACAGCTTTGTACACGAGTATTTTGTTCTCTAGGCTCAATTTCGATTTTCTGTCTATTAACCAGTGTAGGTCTTTTATTCTTAGGTCAATTTGTTTCCGCTTCTTGAGTATGTGTTCTTTCCAGTTGAGTTTTGAGTCTAGGTGCACTCCTAGATATTTGGTGCTAGGGGATTGTGTAAGTTGGATGTTATTAAGTGTCACTGGAGGGCACTGTTCTTTTCTCAACGTGAAGGTCACTTGGACTGACTTTGTTTCATTCGTTTTGATCCGCCACTTATGTAACCAAGTTTGAATGTTGTTTAGTTGTGCCTGAAGAATCGAAGACGCTGTAGCTGGGTTTTCGTGGGCTGCAAGAACGGCGGTATCATCTGCAAAAGTTCCAGTGAATGTTTCATTGTTGGTTGGTAGATCTGCTGTATGTAGTACATACAACAGCGGTCCAAGAACACTTCCCTGCGGTACCCCGGATTTAATTGGAAAATTATTGGAAAGACTTTCATTCATTCTCGTTCGAAATTCTCTGTCGCTTAGGTAGGATCTCAATAGTTTCAGGTAGGTGATGGGAAGATATTTCTTTATTTTGAATACCAGACCTGTGTGCCAAACCTTGTCAAAGGCTTGACTAATATCCAAGAAGGCAGCTGTACAATACTGCTTGTTTTCCATTGCTGTATTTATGTTATGAACTATTCTATGAACCTGCTGGACCGTGGAGTGCTCTTTCCGAAAACCAAATTGGTGGTGAGGAATCCAAATACGTTTACAAATACCTGACTTAGAGAACTCCCTATCTTTGATATATTTTTTATGTTCACTTATTCGGACTTTCTAGATGTTTCACCTAAATAGAATTTGTCGCATTCACAAGATATCTGATATATGCAATTTTTTGAAGATCTATACTAACAAAAACAAAACCAAAAATTGAAGAACAATCTTGTGGTTTCATTCCCAAAAAATAAGAGAAAAATTAATACATTATTGTCTCTTTACACACATTCCTCATTTGATAAGAAAATTCTAGGCCGAGACGTTAAGAGCATGTTAAGAGGTTTTTCTGCTTGGCGTCGCCTGAGTGAATAAGTACTGTTTGTATTTATAATTATAGAATGTCTATTTTTATTTAAAAGGTTTTCTTTCGGTTTTCAAATTTTATTTGCATTTTTATTCATGTTTTGCGTATTGTTCTTAGACGGGTGATTGAGTTTAAGTCATCGTTAAGTATTAGGGAATATATGAAATATTCCCAAGAGGGGTGGCGACATCTTAAGCCTTTGTACGCGTGAGGCTGATACTCTAGTATCGACGCTGCCCCTCACCTTCAATATCTATCTTTGCTCCCGACAATTACGTTTGAAATTTTTCATTCTATTTCAATCCATGGGGACTAGATATAAGGAGCAAAAAGTCTGTATATGAAAGGGGCGTCGAAAGGAGGAAAAGCGGTGACGCTACTGTAGCTGATTGACGCATAAACAGCGTGGTAATTTAGTTGGCGCACACGAATTGCGGTCACAGTACCTGAATAATGCAAGTCATTAATAAGGGATTGCAATATTTTGGTTGAATTGTGGTTAACCGATATTTATCCTAATTACACTTAGGTAATCCCAAGAATATTTTAAGTCTATCATTAGTTATAGGAAGTAATAGCAATAGATAAATTTCAAATTTATTTAGTTTTACTTAATCTGTGGTGTGATGTAGACATTAATGTAAATATGGAATTGAAAATTGAAGAAGGTAAACCTTTAATAATTTAACTTTAAATTTCATCGTTATCGGTAACTTAAAACGACCGGTTCATTAGAGTGGTGTTTCACAAATAAAAATTGTTTAGCAAAAATGTATTTACACTTTAGGAGAAAACTTTTTTCAAAAAAAAAAAATGAAAAACGATACATACAACGTGATATTATAAAAAAAAGTTACGCGAATCAAGAATATTGCAATATCGTAAAAAGTAAATTAGGAGAGATAGATACATTTTTATAAAATGTGTAGTATATAAATTCAGCGACATATTATTTCAATAAAATAAAATTCTAGGAGTATATATTTATATAATCTCATTTGTATAATTTAATTTGTAATTACATATATTGATTTTTAAACTCAAATTTCCATAAAAATTTTTTCATTTTCATATAATCATAACAAGTAAATTTCTTAGTATTTAAAATTTCGTTGACCGCAATTCGTGCAATAAATTAATAAGTTTCATTTGTTAAATATTATTGGACCGCAATTCATGCATCGGACTAAAGGGAGGGATTATCTTGACCGCAATTCAGGTTGCCCCAATTTAGTTTAGGTGATGTAAATGTAGTGTTAGTTTATTTGCATTTGATCTCCTTTTTTGCTTTTTTGCTAAGCAAATTTCAAGGGAACAAACAGCTATTTCGCAAAGTTGGTGTTGAATCATGGCCGGCCATAGACATTTAGGCGCTCCGGTAAAAGTCAAAAAAACATTGAAAAAAAAATATATTTATTGATCATGATAAAAAAATATTCTTTTCTTTTTAGTGCATTTTATAAAAGCCGGTTACTTAATTTCTTTATCAGTTTATTCTCATTTTCCATTATGTTGGCGCCCATAGATCATTGTGATCGCCCTACCCTGGGGCCGGCCCTGATTGAATTAGGAAAATAACCTACAATTAGGTAACAATTAACTATTGTTACAAAAAAGACCACCAAATATTTTTACGCGTACCTACTTTAACAACGCTTTACCATTATTGTTTAGTTAAGGGGGTATTCTGGTATAGAAGCGTACATTTTAGACATTCTTGAAACAATGGAAAAAAATGGAAAACATTTTAAAATGCATTGGTGTTAAGTGATGTTTTATTATTTTAGGCGTTTGTGTTCCTTTGTTTCTGGTATCAGATGTATTGTGGGTTTTCTGGAACAGTAATGATTGATCAAATGTATCTTATGCTGTATAACTTGTTATTTACTTCGTTACCTCCTCTAGCTATTGGTAAGTGAATTATTGATTATATTATGATTTTATACAATTTTCAAGTATACGTGTGAAAAGTTGATAATAAGCAATATTGTATAAATTGAAAAGTACTTAGAACAACTTACAGATATGGATGAGTTCAATAATACTAATCTTCTGAACCCAACAGAAACATTCACAAATTCTTAATAAAAATTTATTTATTAATTCCTTGCTTTGGACATATTCAGCATAGTGGATAAAACCGAATCCCGTGTATTAATTTAACGATCTTTTTTGAAAGAAACATTGCGTTGAAGCTTTGCAATGCTTGAAAGGATTACGAGAAAGCTTTTCCATTTGTAGGTGGTGAGTATAACGCTCACAACATTCGAAAAGTTGATTACGCTTCCTTCAAAACATGGAATAATCCTAAAATTGGTGCACATAGGGAGACTTATTTAGTAAATGTTGCCGTACAATCAACGCATTTTGAAAGAAACGCGCAACGTTTTTCAAAGTGATAGTTACCCTGAGTTACTAGCTTCAATCGACATGTTTTACAAAAATATGGTACGTCTTTCAGAGCAATTCATTGAACAAATCGGCGAAGCCGCTTGGCTTCTTTGCTGAAACCGCCTCTTCTGTGGTTAGAGCTTTTTAGTATTCCAAACTGGAAAAAATCTAATTTGAACAAAGCACTTTCCTTCAATTAGATAACTTTTCCTGCTGTTTCCTGGTAGTGTTATGGAATGCCGTACAATGTACAACAAACAGGAGTCTTGAAAAGTGCCTTATATGTATTCAGTCTGTGTAAAGACCAACTGTCACTTAAGTCAATAGTCAAATTTTAAATGCCATTCTTCAAGATGAGTTCAGATAACATTTTAGGAACAATTGTTCGAATCAAACAAATATAACAATAGACCAATGTTTTTCACATGATTACAAATAATACAGGATTCTTTTAACGCTACCGAAACGTTAAGATTGTGGTTCTATTTCCCAAAAAAATTGCGAAAAGAATATTGAATATACCACAAGGAACATGCAGAATATATAAATAATTTGGTGTTGTTTTTTAGGTGTATATGATCAAGATGTGCCTCAAGGGATTCTCTTGAAGAATCCACATTTGTATAGTCGAGGTCGTTTAGGAAAAGTATACAGATCGTTTTCATTTTGGATAACAATGTTAGATGCACTGTATCAGAGTACAGTTATATTTTTTATATGCCAATATGCCTATGATAATACTGATGTGGATGTATTCGAATTTGGTACGACGGCAACTACATGCTGTATGTTTGTTATGCTTTTACATGCTTCCATTGAAATGCGTTCCTGGGTAAGTATATTAATGTAATATAAAACTTTAAATAAATATATCAAAATGAGGTATTATAGCCTATTCCCACTTAGTTCCTGAGGAAAGGCTCCTTTAGTCTTGAGAAATTTTAGAATATCATCATTCTGATTTCTAAGAAGTAAGGAGGTGGTTTTTAATAAGCACCTCTTCTTCTTGTTCTTTCTGTAGGGCTCTTAAGTAACTAATCTCACGATACTGTCGAATATTTTTCCATATGGAAACCTATCAATAAGAAAAATCAACAAATCATCATAAGGGTGACCAGTACTTAAGTCCTCTAGATCAGTAATGGTCACGCAACATGACCATTATTGAAAACCTATTAAATCAGTAGTGGCCAATCCACAAAAAGTTATAATTTTTTAAAAACCGATTTAAATCCCACAGTTTGTGTGCTTCTTAACTAACCTAACCTTAACTAAACACAATGATTTTTTCCATATTCAAAAGAGAAAAATATTACTTGTCTGATACTATTTTCAACTAAACACCTATCCAGAAAAATACTGTGGTGTATTTTCCATTCCCGAGATAAAGAAGTATATTGACCTGGATTGTGGCTTTGTCCAACTCTGCAGCAGTGGATGTCCATTACCTATGTTGAATGACCATTACTTCTACAAGCATATTAATACTAGTTACTACAAAAGCAAAAATTGAGTTGTTCCTTTTTAATGTTGCTACTGGTGTACTTTGTAGACAACAAAATAATGTTAATTCCCGATTTAAAAAAAAAACCGTAGCAAATAGTTTTATTTCTATAGTACTTAAAGTTATAAATTTTCCTACACATGTTCACTATCTGTTTTTCTTTGGAATATCACCTCTCAATATAAAGCAACTCCATACCAATCCACACTGTTTTCATAATATGTAATGGTCCAATAATACCAAAACCAAATAGGTATGGTTGAAATAATACCCTTCTGGTGTGCGTCATCGATTGTTAATGTCCTTCTAACACATTACGTTGGAAGAAATGGAAAAAAGGCAGGTCTGTGATTAATTCTAATCAAAATATCACAATAATGAACCGTTTAAATGTATTACAAACGTTAACCCTAATCTCTGACTTACAAAAATTTGATTGGCTGATGTTTAGATTACGCGCAAGCGCAACCTATCAATCGAGAGCTCAAAATACTATGAAGGCGTTACTTTCGTAGCGGCAATGTGTCTTACGTCTTTTTCTACTGTCACACTGACAGTTCTCGACAGGTCTGTACTTTGTTCTTTACGGTCAATTATTATTTATGAAAGGTGAATATTAGTTTTATTGTTATATTTATTTGAATAATACAAAAATATACATAGATACACGGAAAAACATCAGTTTTTTTGAAAGTTCCCAAGTATTTTCAGTTAGGAAAAGAAGCCGGTTATAATTAATTCCATAGCCTTTTAAAATTTGGCTGAATACGATCCTGATGATTTTATTTATCAAAAGGGGGGTTAGATATATGTCAAAATAGCAAATAAAATAAACGACATGCCGAAAACCCGGATATACGTCACAATCGATGACGCACACCAAGAAGTGTATTATTTCAACCATATAAGCACAGTGAAGTATTAGGATGGTAAATCAGTATATACTTTAGAACATTTGTAGTCTTTCTACTATGACATATAACATGTCTATAAAAACCTTATAAATATATTTAAAGTTTATTATTATTATTTTTAGACTATTCTCCATGCAGCCTCTATAGTTTTATCAATAGGTGCTTTTTACCTCTACTCTTTAATATACAACACCTACTGTGTTAACTGTTTTGGATTGCCAAGCACCTATTGGACAATTCAGATGGCTATGGTGAGACCTATATATTGGTTGGTAACTTTATTATCCTGCATAGTGGCTTTACTGCCAAGGTAAGATCTTGTTAATGATAGTTATTTATATTTTTTTTATTTGGGGAGGGACATGGAGAACCAATACTATAGAGAGTTCACAACAACAATATGGAATCCATTATTTAGTTTAAGAGTGAAAGATTTTTGTGTTCTTGTTTTTACCGTTTATGTGAAAAGACTAGTTAATTCCATCAGTATTAGCAGTCTTTTCGCGAGATCTTTCTTGGAGAAATCCTTCCTTATAGGAGCTTATTCAGATTTGAATATAATTAGTGAGGCTGTTTCTTCCTCTTCCATGTACCATGGAAAATCCTATATATACCTATGGTATGCATTTTTTCATCCTCAATGCGTAATGACCGGTGTTTAGCTCCACCACCCTCTTTATTTGTCTCCTACTTATGTAGTTTTTCCTTGATTGGACTAGACTAGAGTTTTTTCACCAGGAATTTACTGGCACATGAATCTGATGTTTTCTTTCAATTAACCAAGATATACACCCCCATATTGCAGTCTGCAAAAATATTGGAACAATAAATTTTACTTAATGCATTACTTAGTAATGCAGAAAAGGTACCTATCTATGTATTACAACTAAAACAAACTTTTTGTATGTATTTTATTTATTGTGGAATAAAAGCTTATATATAACGAAAATTAAATAAAGGTTTTTGTTAATTCTATTATTTGTCATTGTATACAACACAACTCTATGGATTTCAGATCTTACTTATTAGTAGGTAAAGCGATTTGCTCTTCTATTTCATTCAGTAAATATACAAAACAGCGAAAACGTTGGTAAAAGTCGAGCTCATCATATTTTTCGAAACAGTCTGTTCTTTTCCTATACACTTTTGGTCTTTTAATATAAATAAATTCTTCATCAGACGAACTTGAACTAGAGCTAGAGGTTTGAAAATTATTCATATTATATGATCAACGACTAAACTAACACAAGACTAGCAAACGTACATGGTTATATTGTAGTTAAATGACACTTTAGAGAGATAAAGTCGAGAAATCGACCTTTTAATCTTAAAGGATACTTTGAGTTTAAAGCATACTTTAAATTGGTTATGACATCAATAATACGGACGGAAAAGCTTTGTAACTAACACGAGTATTAAAAGGGCCATTAACAATCTCTAACATTAACGCATTCGCTCTGCTCGTGCGTTAAATTATCTCGGTTGTTAATAGCATTAATTCACTTGTTGTTTAAATAACTATTAACTATCTTTTTTGTTTTCATCGTCATTCGGTTTCCATTTATTATATTCAAATTATGTTATACTGCGATATTTAGACCTTAACAAATATATTATTTTTTTAGAATCTTATACAGGGTGAGCGAGACGCTTTTGGCACCAGACGATATCATTCAAGCATTAATTTACGAGAAAAGAGCTGCTAGACGAGGTGAGACGTTTTTGGTATCTTGGTCGAGGTCAACATCCTCATCCTCTATATACAGGTATCGAGCAGTGTGCAATTTTTTGTTTTACTAGTACACTGCTTCATATTCAACACCCATCCGAATAATTGAAATGTGTACCGAAAACTTGTTTAATAATAATTATATAGTGAGGGTAAGGACAGAAAAAAAAGCGGGTTAGCTGCTGGCTGGTTACCGGAGCCGAAAACCTGCGCCGAAAGAGGCAGGCTAGCACACAGAGAGAAAGCGGGTAATAGGGATCGGCTTCTGTTTTCGTTGATTTATTTTATTAGTTGGAGGTAAGTAAGTAGTGCAAAAATGTCTTCTTCATCTGACGAAGAAATTTTGTTGAACAATTCGTTTTTAGAATTAAAAAGTCGGAAAAAATGTATTCATCGTATTAATCAAAATAGAACACAATTTGGAGAGTATCATCAGTTGCTTAAACAATTAAAAGATCGTCCAGATTTCTATTACTGTGGAATTCATCACATTTGTCTCATACAGGAATTTGTTTGAAAACAGCAGAAATTAACGCTTTCGTATCCATCACCGGCTCGCTTATAATTATAATTCCGGTAAACTGCCAGCGGCTTGCTACACGCGCCGACAAGCTTCAGCCTGTTTTGTCTCTGTGCGTTTACGTTTATCAACCATAAGTAAATTTAGGCGCCGATCAGCGCCGATAACCGGTAAACAGGCAACCGGCTTTCTTTCTGTCCTTACCCTAATATTAATATGCTTAAGAATGCATAATATACATATCTGAAATCCTACAATTCAAAATTAATTTTTCAAATGCTCATGCAGTTTGTAATAATGACTATTTTTTTACCTTTGGCTACTTCTACTCTTAAGAAGTATACCTATATCTAAAATACAAGTTTTGGTACACGCTTCAAATTGAGCCTGCCAGATATTATAAGAATTAGATGACACTTGTAGTTTTGCTTTTATTATACCTATAAATATTTCAAGGTGGACGTTTTTTTTTACAACTGAGTGTATAAATATTGTAAATAATTTACAAAATGTAAACGTTCGTTGAACATAAGTACGGGTGGCTCTGCCATTTAGTTTGTTACAGCGTGAATATGCGGACTTTGCCGTCTATGCGTTCGCTGACGCAACGGGGCATGTTTGGGGCGAAACGAAATAGAGTATTAAAGAGTGATGTTTGTAATTACATATATGTGTATGAAAACTCGTTCACTATAAAAGCAATATAACATAAGCATAACCCTTACCTTGATGACGATTTCAAAAAATAAGACTTGTGGTTAACCCTTTTGTAGCTAACTTATATTTTAAGTAATGTATGTCAAAGCATATATGGGAAACTATTTAAATCACCTAAAAGTTGAATTTTCGAATAGACAAAAAAATCTTAGTCCAGTAAATGAAAAGACAAAGCTCCTGAAAAGTCCCTGAAGACTTCACTTTGGGCTCAATTTGTAGGTCATGGCAGGTGTTTTTAAACGAGAAAAAACTTAACGCGATTGAGTTTACGGAAGGGGGGAAATTGGCACCCTAAACCATGGAAAACGGGTTTCTCGCTAATATCTGGCTCAATATGCGAGTTAGAGAATTTTTCTTCCAATAAAAAATAAAGATCGTCTTATTATCTATAGAAAGGGTCTCTATCATTTTTTTCGAAAATTCGATAGTTATCCAGATAATGAGACCTAAAAGTCTTCCTCATTTCAGCGCTGCTCTGCTGTCTGCTTTAACTTGTAAGCGGGTGGACGAATTGTTCCATAAATCGGCAAGAAATTGAAATTTCCCGATGATTCAAAGTTCATCGTAATGGGAAGACCCGTAGCCATCATTCCATGTGACTTGCATCTCGTCCTTACTTGACAAAAATATTTAAAAAAGCGGTCAAAGTTTTTTCCACAAGATTTTGAGACTATTTCATTAATTTGTTCATATATTTTTTAATCTTTCAAGTCATTTATCCTATTTTTTTCATAATGAAACCTTAGGAGGTCTTGAATGATCTCTGAGATTTTTTCAATATATTTCTTGCGTTTTGATAAAAAATTGATTTGTTTATTTACATTTTTCAGCCGTTTTCGGAGTTCTGTACAATCACGATTTAAAAATGTATCATCCTATATATTGCTTTTCAATGTACATCATTTCAAAGCTTAGAGAGTTTTGTTTTTGAATGTACTTTTTGATTTTTAATAAAATCCAATTATTTTCCAGAAATCATTGAAATTGATCACACCGGTGAAAACCAGACTTTTTTTTATTAATGAATAAACAAATCAATTTTCTATCAAAACGCAAGAAAGATATTGAAACAAGATTTCTGAGATCATTCAAGACCTCCTAATGTTCCATTATAAAAAAAATTGGGATTAAAGACTATTTAAAAAAAAAATATGAACAAATTAATGAAATAGTCTCAAAATCTTGTGGAAAAAAACTTTGACCGCTTTTTCAAATATGTTTGTAAAGTACGAACGAGCTGCAAGTCACATGGAATGCTTCGGGTCTTCCCATTGTGATGAACTTTGAATCATTGCGAAATGTCAATTTTTGTCGTTATGGAACAATTCGTCCGCCCGCTTACAAGTTGATGCATAGACAGCAGAATTCCTACAGGCAGAGCAGCAGCAGACTTTTAGGTCTCATTATCTCGATAACTCGATAACTCGAAAAAAATGATGGGGACCATTTTTGTAGATAATAAGACGATCTTCATTTTTTATTTGAAAAAAATTCTCTAATTTGCATATTCAGCCAGATATTGGCGAGAAACCCGTTTTCCAGGGTTTAGGGGACCATTTCCCCCCGTTCCGTAAAGTCAATCGCGTTAAGTTTTTTCTCGTTTAAAAACACCTGCCATGACCTACAAATTGAGTCCAAAGTGAAGTCTTCAGCGACTTTTCAGGAGCTTTCGACATTTTCAGGTGTTCAGTTACTGGACTATCTTGTGAGAATGATAATGTTGAAAATAATTGTTTCCCCATTATGATTTGTCCACCACTAACTATTTATATTGAGGAAACATCATACTTTTGTTTAGTTTAGTTTAAACACCCTATTGATGTTATAAGTGTCGTTGAAGTATGTTTGAAATTGAGATTGTTCCAAACATCTTTTTTTAAAGGTTTACTTGAAAAATATATGAGTACACTAACTGATGTATGTTGAGAATGATACTATATTTTTCTAAAAAATTGTTGCCGGTAAAACTACCTCGTTTGAGTTGAGTTTTATTATAGAATCTGTGGATATTTTCAATAGAAAATGGTAATTTTTTAAACTCAATTGAGCTAATTTACATACAAGCTATAAACAGTCGAGACTCTTTTTTATTATAAAAACTCTTCCGTTTCTCCTTCCATTTTTGGTCACGTGATCCCAACACCCGAAATGATTATATCAGAATGTACAAGAAATCTCTCTATTATGTCGATTGCAGAGTTTACTTTTTGATGAAATTATTTATTTCTCTTACTATTATCGGAAATTATACAGCTGTCCTGCTGTCACATAATACCCCCCATATTATCGTTGCAGTACAATAAAATAATCACGAGTGTGGTATTGTTAAATTTGTTTTTAAAATTTGTATCCCAAAATGTAAATGTATACTGACTAAATACATTCTCTTCTGTTAATAGCTATCGAATTTCAAACTTGTGGAGACAGTTTTCGAGAAATTAGACTGTAAAAACGTAAAGCAGGACCGGTATATTGATTTTATTGATCATTTGATATTTATATATTTCCAAAAAGTTCAAATTATTTTGTACAGTTGTAATAAAAAAGGTACGTTACCGTAATTCGTCAATCTATTTTTGTAAACTCTGTTAGAATTATTGGAGGCTAGATAAGAAATATGAATATACAGGGTGGGGCAATCTTCTGACATCGGAGGATTACATCGTTGTGGTGAGAGATAGAACTTTGAAGTTTTATGTGAGCTAAAACAGTTACTGAGGGCACATTTTACAAATACTTCAGGGCGTACCAAAACCAACGTAGCAGCACAAATTTAAATTTTTTCAAATGGAACGTACTATATTTTCTACAAGAATCGAAAAGATCTAACCGAGAGCGTTACAAAAATATAGCATTCTGATAAGGGTGTTTCACAAAGATAGCAAAGATAGCAAAAAAGACATCCTTTTTAACAGTCTGCAAAACAGTAAATTAAAATAAATCAACAGGTCTTTGTATTCAAATGTCATTCACATATCATTGGCTGCGCTCAGTTTTAATTACTTTTTTATCTGTGGCTTCTTTAATGAGGGTGAAACAAAAAGCAAATCAAGCAATATCTCAAAGTTTTCAAATTAATCGCCCCATAAGTCTTCTTACAATTTGTTAGTACAATTGATAATCTTTCAAACGATGTATGAGGGTATGAGTTAATGGAAAATCGTGAATATTTTATAATAATGGTCAAAAACAAGTATTTCACGTACACAAATTAAATGGTATCACATTTTTACGTTCAACTTCTTGTAAATTTTAACATATCTAAGACATACATACATATTCATGTGTTGAAAATACCAAACAAAAGTAGAAAAATCTAACATATAATACGAGTACATATTTATATATTGAGATGAACAAACAAAACATCATATTATGCATAGAAATAGTACCATTTACCGCGCCTTTGCAAATATAGTACCTAATTGAAAGTAATTATTTTTTCTTATTCTTTTGGGAATCAAACCACAATAATGTTTTTTATTTTTTATTTCGACGTTTCGGTAGCGTTCCAGCTACCGTTGTCAAGATTAACTAGTATTAAAATTAATAAAATAATTTTTGGTCCCTATCTGACACAATGAAAAAATATGACAACTAGACAATCAATAATATTTTGAAGTTTAAGACTACAAAACTTTGTTGTCAAATTTTATTAAGGTCCATTCATAGTAGATCACACCTCTGGTAACATGTGAAATACAATATTTTATTTTATGACATTCTAACGATATGATAGTCTACTAGAAATGGAATCCAGTGAAGTGCACGTTCCAGGAACGATTTTTATTGGGAATCGCTTTTTTTAGCTTATTTTGGAAATGTTGTTAATAAAACGCGTTTGTTGTTACTTTTTTGTGTATGATCATTTTTGTTTTCAAAACATGTATCACCCAGTTTGGTGATTTTGTGTGTTGGAGTGTGTATCGATTAACAACTATTCCAATAATAAATCATAAGAAAACCTGGATAAAAACTTATGATGCTATCCTGATAACGCAGGTAATTGATTATTGGAAATTTCTCTTTCTAACATTGGTAACCAAATTTGACTACATTCGGCTGAAATACTAGCTACACATTTATCTGCATTTAGTTGTATCAAAGCACAAGGAACTTACAGAAGATAATTGAATGTAAATTAAATTTAAAATATTGAGGGTTTGGTCTGTAAAATAATGAGCTTTCAGTTTAGTACTTTTTTGTTGCGCTGGCGCTTGGTGTCCCTGGGTTTCCCCATAACTACGGGGCTCTCCCGCAACTGCAGGCCCTTAGTTACGCCACTGTATATAATTACTACTGAATAAATTCCACCCGTACAATATACAGATGCACCAGGAGCTTTTAGACAGAGATTTTCCAATAAGAATAAATATTTGCGAGTGGTTCACTGTATTAATTAATGGATATCCAATTTATTTAGTGACGAGGCCACGTTTCATAGAAATCGTTTCGTCAACCGCTATATTTTTCATTTTTATTCGGATAGTAATCCACATTTGTTTCGTACAACGACCCAAACTAAATGGTCCATGAATGCATGGGGAGGAATCGTAGGAGATACAATTATAGGACCATACTTTTTTGAAGGTAGCCTCACTGGAGGAAGATATTACAATTTTCTTAAAAATCATTACGGGGAATTATTGGAGGAAGTTCATTTAGACACAAGAGTTAATTTGTGGTTCCAACAAGATGGAGCATCTGTACATTACCTTCGTTGTGTACGTCGGTGGTTAAACAACATTCTACCGACAGGTGGATAGAGCGTGGTGTACCAATTTCGTGACCTCCTCGATTTCCAGATCTCACACCGATGGATTTCTTTTTATGGGGATTCATTAGGCAACTTGTGTATAAAACAGAACCTACTACCAGAGAAGAAGAAAGGATTCGTAACGCATTCTCTACAATAACTCCAGCTATGTTGAAAAGAGTGAGATCCTCGTTTTTGAAAAGAATTGAGAAGTGTATGGAAGTAAATGGTTGCCATTTTGAATACCTACTTAGCATAAACTACTATACTTTCTAAAAAGTGTCAATGTTTATTTATGTAAATGTTGGTTTCCATGATTAATAGTTTTTTAAAAATGGAAAAAGTAAGAAAATAAAATACAAGCTAGTATTTTACATATCTAAGATATACTGTTTGTAATTGCTCAATTATTTCGTGCTTTTATATTTATTAGTACTATAGTGACATTAGCCTACTAACAGTAAACAAAAATATTTTTAACAACATAATTCCTTCTTTCCTTCCTCTTATGGTAAGAGTAAAAGTCAAAGATATTTTAGACGCATTCAAAATTACGATTAAGATGTATGCATTAAAAATGTCGAAATTTAAAATGTGAAAATGTAATACCATTTAATTTGTGTACGTGAAATACTTGTTTTTGACCATTATCATAAAATATTTACGATTTTCCATTAACTCATACCCTAAATGTACTACATCGTTTGAAGGATTATTAATTGTACTAACAAATTGTAAGGATGATTCATTTAAAAATTTTGAGATATTGCTTGATTTGCGTATTGTTTCACCCTGTATGAAAGAAGCCACAGATGAAAAAGTAATTAATACTGAGCGCAGCCAATGATATGTGAATGACATTTGAATACAAAGACCTGTTGATTTATTTTAATTTACTGTTTTGCAGACCGTTAAAAAGGATGTCTTTTTTGCTTATAATTGACCGTATTTTGTAAAACACCCTTATAATATATTAGAATGCTATATTTTTGTATCGCTCTCGGTGAGATATTTTAGATTCTTGTAGAAAATATAGTACGTTCCATTTGAAAAAATGTAAATTTATGCTGCTACGTGGCTTTGGAACACCCTGTAGAATCGAAAGTATTTTTAAAATATGCCCTCAGTGACTGTATTAGCTCACACAAAACTTTAAAGTTCTATCTCTTACCACAACAAGGAATCCTCCGATGTCAGAAGATTGCCCCACCCTGTATAAAAATTGAAAAATAATCAATTTGAAAGCTTAACATACTTTGGAATACCATCCTTAAAAATCAAATCATATTTAGAAACTTCAGACTCGAATATTTGCTTCAAAACCGATAACAATTTATCTAAATTTTTTAAAAACAACAAATCTAAATCTTAAAAATTGAACAAATCAGTAGTTTTTTTTTTATTTAACATACTGCGTCAACCGCTAGGGTTATTGGCAGCTCAGTACATATACTAGTTACATTTACAGTTACATATATCAGTTACATTATGATTATAAATTGTACATGTTGATGGCTTTGAAGAATTTCAAGGAATCGTTAATTTGGTCTCCGAGAGCTAACTGTAAAGAGTTGGGGATCTTATGCTGTCTTCGTTGGATTGCAAACATTGAGGTGGATCTTCTTTATTTAGTATAAATTTGTGCGTTAAGGCTGAGTGTCCTATCCTTAATCGGGTAGCTTTAATTTGTTCAGCTCTTGTAGTTGGTAGGGAGGGGGTTTCTCTCACATTTGTCACTACTTCATGCATTTTGTTATGGTTCTGAAGGTTCCATTTATGTTGCCACTTATCTACAACAAAGCTCCTGACAGTTGCTTTGTGGTCTTGGTGTGGTATCAGCTCCAATTTTGGGGTATGACTGTTGCTGACTGATTATTGAGCTGAGATATCGGCGTCTTCGTTTCCCTTTATACCGGTGTGTGATGGTACCCATAAGAAGGATATATTCTTATTATCGGACTGAAGTTTGAAAAGTTGGTTCTTGATTCTTACAATGACTTCGTGGTTTGAGTAGACTGATTTTAAACTTTGCACGGCACTTAGAGAGTCAGTAATAACCAAAATGTTTTTATTGTTGGGCACAGGCAATTTTAAGGAATGTAGTATAGCTGAAGTACAGTGAATATGCTGCTGATATCTGGTAGCCGTAAGTTATATTTTAAGTTACCGGAAATAACTGCTGCTCCCACGCCTCTTGTGGATTTGGATGCATCTGTGTACATTATGTGATGTTGTTGATAATCATTCAGTATTCTTAGGAAATGGGATTGGATCGTTACAGGGTTGGTACAGTCTTTAGGAAATATTTGTAAGGAAGTGTTTATAGAAGGGATATTAATGATCCACGGTGGGTTATTATAAGTGATAGGGAGTGTTTTGTGAAATTGTTGGAGGTCAAAGCCGGTATCTTCAAGCTTTTTGTGGAGTGGGAGATATTTTTTATTTGCGTAAATGGTTGGTGGATTCGAAAAAAGAGAATTGTATGCAGGATTATGTCTATTTGCTGATATTCTGGAGGCGTAGGAGAGAAGAAGGTACTTACGTCTTAGGTCTAATGGCATAGCTTTTGAAATTACTTGCAAACTAGAGCATGGGCTTGTTCGGTAGGCACCAGTTGCTAATCTCAGGGCATGGTTTTGAAGTCTTTCAAGGTTTTGTATTTGGGTTTTAGTGTTTGGGTCGTGTATTAACGCGCCATAATCTAATTTACTTCTAATCAGGGAATTGTAAATTCTTAAAAGTGTTATTGTATCAGACCCCCATTTATTGCTAGATAAATATTTTATCAAATTAAGTCCAGGTTGTGAGTTGATGCGGATCTTGCGAATATGTTCATGCCACTTTAGTTGTGTATCGAAGTTGAGCCCTAGAATTCTTGAGGATTGACTGTATTTTATATCATTGTTATTAATTGTAAGAGAAAGAGGTCTAGTAACTTTTTTAGTATCGAAAATCATATAGTTTGTCTTATCTTTTGAGAATGTAAGACCTGTTCTGGAGGACCATATTTCAAATTTATGTAATGCTGCTTGTAAAATGGTTGTAGCAGTATTTAGGTTTTTTGTTTTTATGTAGAGCACAAGATCGTCGGCGTATAATAAGGCTTTTATTGGTAAATTGATATTTTGAGTTATTTCATTAATTGCGATCAGGAATAAAGTTACGCTTAGAACTGATCCTTGTGGTAGCCCATCGTCCAGGTGTTTTTCTTCGGATAACTCGCCGTTCGTTTTCACTTGAAAGGCTCTCCTGGTTAAAAAGTTTTTAATAAAGTTCAAAATATTACCTTGGATACCCCATTTAACTAAGGTATTTAGGATATAGGAAGTCCAGGTGTGATCGTAAGCTTTGCTAATGTCGAAAAATATGGCAACTAATTTTTGTTTGTTGGCGAAGGCATCTTTTATTTCAGTGTCTAATACTGCCAAATTATCTATGGATGAACGATTAGGGCGAAATCCGCTTTGATTTGCTATTAACAGTTTATGTTTCTCAAGGTACCACAGAAGTCTTTTGTTAACGATTTTTTCAAGAAGTTTGCAGCTGTTACATGTCAAAGAAATGGGTCTATAAGATAAGGGGTCGTTTTTGGGTTTAGAAGGTTTGAGGATAGGAATTATTATTGCTTTCCTCCAATAATCTGGAAATTCATTTGATGAGAATATTCTATTGTATATACAAAGAAGATTTGTTTTGGTTGGAGCTGGAAGGTTTGAAAGAAATATTAAGGGAATATCATCAGGGCCTGGCGTAGAGTTTTTTGAAGACTTGATGGCTTCTAATAGTTCTTCCAATGATATTGGGACATTTAGTGGACCATCGTTACTTGATATATTAGTGGGTGTTCTAAATGGTATTGGGTTTTTGTTGTTTGTACTGCTTTCTTTATAGACCATTGAGAGAGCTTCACTAATGTCGGAGTTTCTTGAGATATTTTTATTATTAATAGTTAATGTGTTGATACTATCGTTATTTCGGCAGGATGTGATTGCTCTTATTTTTCTCCAAATTATCGAGTGAGTGAGTGAGTGAGTTGGTTTATGGAGGAAACATATTTCATCCAAGATTCGGTTTTCGATTTTTTAATAAGGTATCTTTTTTTTGCTCTTAAATTCTTAAAGCTTAACAGATTTTCAGGTATATTGTGTTTTTTAAGTTTATTGTAAGCCTGTTTACACTCTTTTATTGCTTTAGATATTTCTATATTCCACCACGGTACAGGTTGCTTTCTACAAAATCAGTAGTTTATAAATTAAAATGTGGTAATGACAACTGTGATAAAATTTATATAGGTACCTAGAACTTTTAAGAATTTGAAAACCAGAATTTCAGAACACAAACGAAGCTATGACAACCAAAAATCAGATTCCAACTACTCAAATCATTTATTAGCAAACCAACACACTTTCGATTCAAACTTTTAAATTTTGCATATACTCGTAGATCCTAAATCCCTAAAATTAAATTTTTTTTGGAAGCTTTTGAGATAAATGAAAACAAATATTCGGATAATCTTCTTAAGGACCAAATAGATATCAACAATTCCCTCTTATTAAACCTTTTTACTAAGAAAGATAGCGGTAAGATTGTTGTGAATGAATTTCCAGGTAAACTTTTAAATACTTTAGTTAATATCATATTTAAACACTTTTTGCTTTTTATTTCCATTTAACTAGATTATAATATTATTGTCAATATCCGTAAAATAAGGCCCTGCATAAATTAAAAATTTTTCATTATACCTTTAGCGAAACGCGTCACAACTTAAATTTTAATATAATGTAGATTTGAACAAATAAAATTGTTCCATCTCATTGAATATATAATACGTTTGATTTGATAAACTTTGACATATAATAATAAAAAAATAAATATGGCCCATTATTTTAGTGGGACAAATGATAAAGAAAATGGGAGTAGGATGGTCAAAGCCAGTGGTAGCAAGTTTACGTAGGTATTATTGATAATATTGAATTGACCAATTGATCTTGACTTCCAATAATACCAGCCGATTTTACACAAATAGGATGACATAACAACAATGCAATCACTTCAGATATTACGATGCACATTTTCTAGTAATTATTAAGATTTAATTAAACACCCAATCAAACTACAAAGCCTATATACATATTAATGTGATATCAATATGTGATCACCAGATTAAAATTGTGTTCCAAAAAACTCGTCAAGTCGGGTTTTATAATGTGTTATAATAATGAGTTAAATATCTCGAGTTACCCTGAGGGTGAACTCTCGGTTTATAATGCAAAGATCACCGTGTAAATGTATGAAAATAGACGAATTCGGGACAGAATAGTTTTTCATTTATGAGATAAACGGAAACGCTCTATGAATTATTTATCATCCCAGTTATCTAAAGTCTCTAAAAACTCTAGGCTCTCGAAGTGCCTCAACAATTTGAACAATATATTCCTTATCATATGTTGGGAGGTCTTCAAAAATTTCAAGTAAATCTGAAAAACAGTGCCACTAATATCAATACAAGTTTTGAATTATATGTTATACAGGGTGTTTTCAAATGATACCAACAACGTTTGCATGTAGATACGTCTCGTAAAATTGGACAAAACGATATAAGAATTGAGGGGACCAGACTATTCACTTTTCGAAATACGGGGTATTGAAGTTATGAGAATTTAAATTGTTCAATATTTTAACTTTGAGATGGATGGATAAATTGATTTGACATATGGCAGGTTGTTTTTAAATGCAAAAGGGCATATTTTGTAGAAAAAACATGTTTCTATTCCTGATTCAGCGGTGTACATTTGGAAGAATGTCACCTTTCCTCTCCCATTTTTTAACGCCACTGGCATTTGAAGCTATTTTTATTTTAGTTTGTATTCCTCAATGGGTGTCACGTGAAAAACGCACAATCCTTACATATCCAAAAATTTGTAGTTATCAAGATATTTAATGTTTTTATCAAGTCTGAAACATCACCAAACTACTAATGGTTAGAATATGTAAGAAAAACTAATTTGTGAAACAGCAATGCATCTAACACATTGGGAGAAGACTGTTAAAATATTTGTCAAAACTTGTGATTTTATTATTAAAAATTGAAGTTGCAGACTGGATAAAAACATTAAATATCTTGAAAGCTACACATTTTTGGATGTGTAAAGGTTGTTTTTCAGGAGAAAACCATTGAGGAATTCAAAATAAGATGAGAATAGCTTCAAATACCAGTGGCGTAAACAATGGGAGGAGAGAAAAGACATATTCTTCCAAATGTACACCACTGGATCAATAATTAAAACATATTTTTCAATCAAAATATGCCCCTTTACATTTAAAAACAACCTGTCAAATATCAATTCAATTTATTCATCAATTTTAATGTTATCCAATTAAAACATTTGATTTTTCATAACTTCAACACCTCGTACTTCGAAAAGTAAGTAAGCTGGTCCCCTCAATCCTTATATCGTTTTGTCCAATTTTACTAGAGGTATCTACATGCAAACGTTGTAAGTGTCATTTGAAAACACCCTGCATATTAAATTTTAAACTATTCAATAAAAAACAGTGCAAAATAATTTTTGACCATAGGATATAATATCGGATATAATATGTATAAGTACATATTTTTTCTATGTTTTTGACATAACCTTCCATTGCTTCACAATTTTACATTTTGCGCATGACTACCACTAAACTCGAGAGATAACCCGAGCCAAATGGTGAGACAGGTTTAACTCTACTTCTGCGTTATAACACACTGTATATTTCATTGAATAGCCTTTTTGGTGTGCGTCATCGGTTGTTAATGTCTGTCTAACACATTACGTTGGAAGAAATGGGAAAAAATACAGGTCTGTGATCACGCAGTATGCCTGCCGAACCTGAGCTTATTTACCCGACTCGGCACCAACGTTGCCAAATTTAATGTATTGAAACTGGATACACCCCAAATTAAGTAGTTGAGGTGCGCATGCCTATAACCGCTATTCGATGTGACTGAATGTGAGCTGATTAGCACAGTGAATAGGATACTGGGCTTACAACTCAGAGGTCGTAGGTTCGAAGACCGGTTAGGACCTGGGTTTTTTTATTTTTTTTAAGTTTTTTATTTATTTCCTGATATTTTTATACATAGTTACACTTTGACCAACCGGGCTTGGGCCTGGGTGTTCTTATTTTTTTTAGTTTTCTATTTCTTATTTTCTGATTTATACATAGTTACACTTTGATCAACCGGGCTTGGACCTGGGTGTTCTTGTTTTTTTTTTTAGTTTTCTATTTCTTATTTTCTGATATTTACATATTTACTTCAATATTGTTATGTTACTACTAAATTTGACAACGTTGGCGCCTATCGTTCATCTTCGGAAAGCCATGCTGCGTGACCCCCTAGACGCTTGTTTGCAAACGTTCACCCTAATCTTTGACTCAAAAAAATTTGATTGGTTGTTGTTTAGATCACGCGCAAGCGCAGCCTATCAATTGGGCATTCAAAATACTATGGAAGGCGTTCCTTTCGTAGCGGCAATGTGTCTTACGTCTTTTTCTACTGTCACACTGACGACAGTTCTCGTCAGGTCTGTACTTTGTTGTTTACGGTCAATTATTATTTATAAAAAGTGAATATTAATCTGTTTGTTATATATATTTGAATAATACAAAAAAATGTATAGATACACGGAAAAAGATGAGCATTTCGAAAGTTCTCAAATATTTCCAGCTGGAAAAGGAAGCTGGTACTTATTAATTTCATAGCCTTTTCAAATTTGGCTGAATACGATCCTGATGCTTTCATTTATCAAATTTGAGGTTAGCTATTATGTCAAAATAGCAAATAAAATAAACGACATACCCAAAACCTAAATATACGTGACAAACGATGACGCACACCAAGAGGGCTATTGAATAAACCATAATAGACTTTGTTCAGCCATCCTTTGCCGTTACGTCATATATTGTCCAGCTTGCTCTCTTATTCATGAAATGGATGAGACGGCATTATGACGTCATTAACGTATTTCTCAAGTAATGTCGACGTAAATTTTATTTGTTACTTTGACTTTACAGTTGTCATATTTTGTAAACAAAAAAATATTTTTCAAAACTTATAAATAAAGCGTTGGAATAATTATTATTCTGCGATATCTATTGGTAACTCGCTTTATTGAATACGACAATATTACAGGAAACTGTAATAACACTTTAATAATTCTTAAATATGTCATAATTTTTAGGTTAAGTGTAAAATAACATTTTATAATATAAGACGAATGTAAAACAGCAGAATACGTCACCGACTATGAGGTAACCGCAAAGGATCGTTAAACAAGCTCTATCACCCACCAGTCACCGGGTAAACTCTCGGGGCAGGGGTAGCCCGAGCTTATAAAACAATGTAGTGACAGATCCCTCTAATTTGTTTTAATATCTACCAATACTCACTTATTATTTCAATTTAATTGTAAATTGAATGCAGATAAAATAATTTTATTCTTTTTTTTTAGAGCCAACAATCCAAGGGCTCAGAATAACCCTTTGACGATCGTAGGATAAGGGGCTGTTCTTCACTAAGTGATCCTTATACAATTACATATTAGGTAGACAACAAACTAAATGCTTGCATTTTAAAGGCTGTGATTCATACGTTTAAGGGACCAACTATAAGTTATTTATTTTTTGATTAACTTACCAACCTGTTACGTTACTGATTAGTGCAACAAGTATATTTGTGCCATTTTTGTTTTTTATTAATTTTATCTATTGAGTTACATTTCAATGAGAGTATTTATTAAAATAGTATTTTACCAATAACTATTGTGTTTTATTTTAAGTCTCCTTCCAAAGATTGTTTACAATAGCTACACAGTTCTTGACGCCTCGTCTAATAATTCTTGCATTAAGTTGACTTGACTACTCCTTTTTTAATTAGTGCACACTATTGTATTCCTAGAAACACACTAGCTACAACATTTTCCTCTGCAATGTCACGCAACATTGCAAGCTGCACAGCTCTTTTTTCTTTTATTTTTTTGGGAATCAACCTAACCACAATAATTTTTTCAATTTTTTATTTCGACGTTTCGGTAGCGTTCCAGCTACCGTTGTCAAGATTAACTAGTAATGAAATAATGTTTGGTCCCTATCAGAATAGAACTGGCAACGTTGCGCAATGTATCGTTACAAAAGGCGATGGAATAGACCAGGGGGACCCAATTCTTGAAAACCGGTGAGGAGGTCAACCTAAAGAAAGGAGGCATGGTTCTATCGTGAATGAATAAATGCTATTCTTGAACGTCATATTCTATCGTACTTCAATAGAAGGATGGCTCCCTCATGATTCTACTAGGTAAACTGGAAGAATCAGCCAACTGATGGGATTTGACAATGATGAACCAGATAAGAGGGGTAGTATAAAATATTTGAATCAATGATAATCAAGGTAAGAATAGAGCGAAATTTATTGCATAAAAATGCACAATATGGACAAATTCAATTAAATATCAATAATCTTGTGCTGTTAAATATTCCTAAAGAAGATGAACAAGTAACCACACATGAATTTGTAGATATTCTTTATGATATTAGTTTACTAATAACATCTCGGCAAGTATCAAATTCATTATTTCAGTATATAGATGTTTATGTAAGTCTCAAAGTTTCTAGAAAATTAGAATGACTAAATTGTATAAATGTTGTGGTTAGTGATCAAACACAAGACCATGAGGAAAGGAAGGTCAAAGTTATTTTAAAATTTTAAATAGAGTCAGATTAAATATTCCATCTGAACCAGTTTTCTTTTAGAAATGATGTTATCTATTTAAGCAGATATTTTTATAAATAACTATTTAAAAACAATTTAAGATAAATTACAAGCTAGTAAGAAACATATAAATAATAATCATGAAACAGAATGTAAAAAAAAGGAAAATTCTTAATTACAATAGTTCTATACATTCTATCTAGTTTAATGATTTTAAATACCCACTTTTTATATTACTTCTCAAGAATTCTGTTGTACCCATATTATTGTATGTAGTTCAGTTTGTATTAATAAAGGTCTACGAAATAAAAGGTGAAGAAATAATTATTTTAAGGTGGTGTCTGGTCAGCTGTAGGGGAAGGTAGAGGCTAATTTTCTTCATATTTTATATTATCAATAAATTACCTTTTGTATTTTTATATTATTTAGTCTACCTATAAATATTTCGATTTTTATTCGTTAAAAATGTTCTATAGCTTGGTTTATTTCATATTTCCCACCATTGTAGTCTGTGATTGTAGTAGGCCTACAAGTCGTTCTCATCGGCCCACTATTTGACAGGTGCGCCACGTTGCCACATCTAGGATTCCGGCCTTGTGTTAGAGGTGGCCGTGGTGGAAATAATACCCTTCTTGGTGTGCGTCATCGATTGTTAATGTCTTTCTAACACATTACGAAGGAAGAAATGGAAAAAAGGTAGGTCTGTGATTAATCCTGATCAAAATATCTCAATAATGAACCGTTTAAATGTATTACAAATATTAACCCTAACAAAAATTTGATTGCTTGATGTTTAGATTACGCGCAAGCTCAACCTATCAATCAAGAATTTAAAATACTATGAAGGCGTTTCTTTCTTAGCGGCAATGTGTCTTACGTCTTTTTCTACTGTCACACTGACAGTTCTCGACAGGTCTGTACTTTGTTGTTTACGGTCAAATATTATTTATGAGAAGTGAATATTATTCTTATTGATTTATTTATTTAAATAATACAAAAATATGCATCAATACACGGAAAAACATCAGGATTTTGAAAGTTTTCAAGTATTTTCAGTTAGAAAAAGAAGCTGGTGATTATTAATTGCATAGCCTTTTCTAATTTGGCTGAATACGATCCTGATGATTTTATTTATCAAATTTAAGGTTAACTTCATGTCAAAATATTCAAATAAAATAAACGCCACAATATCCCCACAATCGTTGACGCACACCAAGAAGGGTATCATTTCAACCATGGAGACTAGACATATATCTAATCTCCATGATTTCAACCATACCGACTGTGTGTTATTGACTGATTACAAGGGGGGTCGTAGGTTATAGTATATTACATAACAAGAGTTGTAAGTTGCTTATTACATGCGAATAGGTGGTAATTCTATAAGCATGTGATAAGCTTACAACTCTAGTTGTGTACTATACTTTTTCAACGAACAACTTCATTAATAAAAATAAAACGCTGAATAACAAGTAGCATTTATTTATTAAACTAGTATCGTTAGAATATTCAAAGCGATAGGTCGTGCGAAACTCGGTTATGCTATCTAAACCAGTTTTTGTGCGATGATTAATTTGTTCTAACTTGTGATAAAAATAACAGCGACAACGCTTACACAGAATCATTAAGTCGTCAACAAAAATAAAATGTTCCCGTCAGGGAATCAACCAGGGATGGACCTTGACTCACACAGCCATTTTCCATCCTTACCGCAAAATATGATGCAAAATGACGCAGAAATACAAGTGCTTCAAACACCTATGAATCAGCCGCTTCAACTTTCATATATATCCCCACAAACATCAACGATGAAACAAACTCCATTCTATGGTTTCAGCACCCAGGAACAACAAATGCACCCTCGTCAAATGTGTCAAAACTCAAACTACGTCGTGACAGCTCCAAAGAAATCAAACTCGAATCAAATTAATTCAAGAATTACCACAAACTCAAATTTGCCGAGCTCGAGCGACGAGGATGAAGAAGTGACATCTAAACATACCTGGCAAGTTGCGACAAATAAAAGAAAAACGTCAAAACTGAAACGACAGTGCACCCCAAATTCAAACCTCAAACAGATTCCATCCTCTCCATAATGAAGAGATCAACGAAAATGAGAAAACATCAGATGAAAACGCTAGAGAAAACGATAACACTCCGAACGATCCAAAACCTCCACCTATATATATATATATATATATATAACTGATTTTATATATATATATATACTCTGTTTTAGACTTCAAGGCAATGGTAAAAGCTCTGTCAGCTGTAACTGGTCAAAATACTTTTACAACAAAGGCACTTAGCAAACAACACGATTAAGATAAATACAACAACACCCGACACCTATAGAAAGTTGAGCAGGAAAAAGCCTATATAATAGTAATTAGAGGACTACATCTTTCTGTACCTCTAGAAGACATTAAAAAAGAATTAGAAGATAAAAACCACCGAGTAAGAAACCTAATTAACATTAAACATAGAATTAGCAAAAAACATCTTCCAATGTTTTTCGTCGATTTGAAACCAGATAAAAACAACAAAGAAATTTTCAAAGTAGAATACCTTCTGTCCAGTAAAATAAAAATAGAGCCTTCACGGAAGAAGAACACTCTTGTTCAATGTACAAGATGCCAAGACTATAACCACTCAAAAACGTACTGCAGGCGTCCTTTCAAATGTGTCAAATGTGGTGGACCTCACGATAGTAAAACATGTACAAAGCCTAATAATACTCCAGCCAAATGTGTCTTTGACAAGGAAATCATCCAGCAAATTATAAAGGCTGCACAGTATATCAAGACCTAATTTTAACAAGAAACAAAACACATGTTTCAAACCCTCCTACACAAAATCACGCACAACAAAATCACTCTAGAAACACTCATAACCAACAACAACAACAGTTATAAATAAAATAACCAATTAATGGCCTTATGATCTACTATGAATGGACCTTAATAAAATTTGACAACAAAGTTTTGTAGTCTTAAACTTCAAAATATTATTGATTGTCTAGTTGTCATATTTTTTCGTTGTGTCAGATAGGGACCAAAAATTTATCAATTTTATTGCTAGTTAATCTTGACAACGGTAGCTGGAACGTTACCGAAACGTCGAAATAAAAAATAAAAAACATTATTGTGGTTTGATTCCCAAAAGAATAAGAAAAAAAAAATAAAGTAATGCTAATATCAGAAAGTCCTACAAATAAAACTGTCATCAATATACCACACCACAACGTTGACTTCACTAACCACCCTGATGGAACTGCACACGCAGGCACCGCAATTATAGTCAGATCATCACTAAAACATCATGTTCTTCAGTCATATGCAACAAATAAAATTCAATGTACAGCTGTTGAAATTGAAAGCTTATCTAGACCTATGACACTTGCAGCTATATACAGCCCACCACGACATAACATAACACAAGACGAATACAACGACTTATTTATAACACTTAATACGAATTACTTGATAGCAGGCGACTGGAATGCTAAGCATACAATCTGGGGATCCAGGCTAATAACAACAAAAGGCAGAAACTTATTGAAAATTGTGCAACAACATCAAATGAATATCATGTCCACTGGTGAACCAACCTATTGGCCAGCTTTCACCAACAAGATTCCGGATTTGCTAGACTTCGCTCTAACAAAAGGCATATCAAACATCTACTGCGATATTGAACCTAGTTTCGATCTAAGCTCGGACCACAGCCCAATCATCATTACTTTGAGTACCAAGCCGATTTGGAGAAAACCTCAACCCAGACTCTGCAATAAGAAAACTGATTGGAACCAATTCCAGCAACATATTAATGAAAACATCAAATTAAACTGGCAATTAAGAAATCAACATGAAATTGCAGAGGTACTACAACAATTAACAACATTGATTCAAGAAGCATCCTGGCTCGCTACACCAACGAGTGAGAAAAATACAATATTCCTTTTCATATATATAAAAGAACGCTCCTTAATAATCTTACCCGTAGACTACGTAGAGATATTCAAGAAACCAGAAATGACTCTTTCCAAAGATACTTATCAGAACTATCACCGGAGGACCACTCATTATGGAAAGCAACAAAAAAAATTAAGATACCTATCGTGAGCGTTCCTCTGATAAAGGGATCTGATGGTACCTGGGCCCGATCGAATGCAGAAAAAGTAAACACCTTCGTTGAATACCTTGATAAAATATTTACTACTCCACATGAAGCCAATAATGAAGATGATAACATAAAACAGTTCCTAGAAGCATCTGGTCAACTATCGCTCCCATTAAGATCATTTTCTCCTACTGAAGTGCGCAAGGAAATAAGCTACCTTAACTCACACAAGGCACCGGGCTTCGATCTTATAGTCGCTGAAGTACTGAAAAACCTTCCTAGAAAAGGGATCATATTGCTGACTACAATCTATAACAGTATACTGAGATTAAGCCATTATTCTATATATCTCCTCTTAAAATCATATCTAAACGATCGACACTTTCAAGTAAAATTTGACGATGAACTCTCAACCTATCATCAAATTAAAACTGGAGTACCCCAAGGCAGTGTTCTAGGCCCTTTCTTATATTTATTATATACGGCAGATGTTCCAACTACCAATGAAACGCTCATAGCAACATTTGCTGATGATACAGCAATTATGACATCTAATACCGATCCTAACACAGCTTCCAACCAACTTCAAAATCACCTAACTCTTTAGCAATCATGGCTAAAAAAATGGAAAATCGAAGTCAACACTAATAAATCTAATCAAATTACTTTCATCACAAAACAGTGTGCCTGTCCACAAGTTACCATTAATGATGATCCAATACCGATATGCAAAGAGGTCAAATATCATAGTCTTCATTTAGACCAAAAACTGACATGGAAACACATATCAAAGCTAAAAGAAAACAACTCGATATAAAAATTGGCTAATTAACAAAAAATCACAGCTATCTACAGAGAGCAAAATCTTAATCTACAAGATCATATTAACACCTATATGGACATACGGTATTGAATTGTGGGGTTGCAGCAAACCATCTAACACCAAGATCCTAAAGTCCTTCCAATCTAAAACCCTCCGTCTACTAATAAATGCTCCATGGTATGTTTCAAATGACACTATACACAGAGATCTGAGAATACCCTATATCAGAGACATCATCACAACTCGCTCAAATAAATACAGAAAACGATGCTCAGATCATTAACCTGTTCAACCTACCAATAGAAGAAAGAAGACTAAAAAGAATTTGGCCCGAAGATCTGTAAAAATTCAGAGAACCGTTAATGGACGGTACCTGACTCAAGCCACCAATCCACATCTCATTTACTTATTACTCTAGAGTGTAGTAGATTGTAAATTTGCAGTTGAATAAAAAAAAATTTATTAAACAGTAGCCAGAAAAAAATACTGCACATCAGGAGCTTCATTTAAAAAAAGTTTTATCTCACCAGAATGTAAGGCTTTTGATTTTTTGCTTTTAAAACCGTCGGATTATCTTTTTAAGTAACCTCGCAATTTTGTGTAATTTTCAATATTGACATTATTCTTCAAAATTATAGTACTCCTCAACATCAAATATGTTGCCATAATGAAGATGGTTTGAATTTCTTAGTGATTTCTCCAAAATATGCCAAGAGTACGTTTTCAGAAAATGAACTTACATTGTTAGTTGTTCGCCAGTCCATAAACTGCCGGTATACATTTTCATATCTTCCTCTTGACTTTTCTGGCAATATGTTGTCTGTAGTGTCCGCGGCTGATTGTATAATATTGGGTGGTGTGCTACTTAGTTCGTTTTCACTATTTGATAAGCTCATTTTAATTATTTGTCTTTAAAACAAAAGTACATTCACACTAACAGCTAGTGACAGCGAGTCTTATAATTATTAAACGTCAAAACAACCTCTACTGACTCGTTTCCATGGTTATTCGAAACCATTGACTAACTAGGTTTGGGTCACATTGGGTGATAAATTGTTGTTTTTCTGGAACTGAAGCGTAATTTTTTTTATTACGTGCTAGTCATTACGTGTCAGTATCCGTAATGATCTATTTACTTAGTAACCAAATAGTAGGTAATATGGAATTTACTAGTGTGAGAGTAGAAAAAATAACTTACACGCTTCCTCTAATTGTGATTAAGTGTCAATTGAATATAATTAAATGACATTCTAATACCTAATCGATAGTTGTTTCATAAAAATTTATACTAATAAATTTGCATTGGTTTTTAAAGGAAATTTTATTATTAACAAATATTTTATCGCTCAGACAGTTACCTCAGTTAGGAGGTGATGAATTTATTCAACAAATTTTGTAATCAAAATGTCTCAAAATAAGTTCAGGATCTATTTTGATAAAAATTGGTAAAATAACAATTTCACAAACAAGACAGTCTGCGACTTGTAAATATAAAGACACATTTCTTTATAAGCTTTCAGTTTATTCAAGAACCTTTTAATTAAATTCAGATTTTCCAAAAAAGAAACTTGGTACTTTTCGTGCTCCATAACTTTCCAAGTATTTATTCAACAGAAAACGTCGTTATTTATTTGGAAAAACTCCCTCCAATCATGAAACTACGATAAGTTAGTAAAAGTGGATAATTTGTGAAAATTCTCGTGTACCATGGGCGTACATATATTTTTTTTAGTGGTTCAAGTCATTTGTGTTTCTCTTTCTACGGACAGTCCCCACGGCTACCCAACTAAATTTATTTATTCACAAATCTTGTCTACTTTGTTAAAATATAATTCAATGTCTTGCGGAACTTTTAGAGAAGTGGTTTCTTTTTTGAAAATTCTTCAACATGCTCTAATAAATCACAGCAATTTATAAATGATAACAAAATAACTCCATATTTCACTATTTTTATTATTATCTATTATTTTTATATTTAGGTACTTATTTATTTTAACTTATAGGTATATTTTATTTTAATAACTGATTACGGAGGGCCTACAGGTAAAATAAGTATTTTTTTAAGACCGACCAGAAAATATACACATTCTGGACAATTTCGTCCAGAAAATAACGTTTTGCCGGAAAATGGATGTCAGGAACCGGAAATAGTAATTTACGTTACAAGACCGGAAAGTAGTGTGTTTTTCAGGTCGAGACAAGCAGCCTGGAAGCTGGGTGAGACCTGAAAAACACTAAGGTTCACCTAAGCTTCTATGCTTCACCTCACCTCACCAAGCTTCCAGGACTTCCAGATCAGACTTCCATGACTTCCAGATCAGACTTCCATGACTCGCCTACGGCTCGCCCTGTAATCTGCTTGTCTCGACCTGAAAAACACTACTTTCCGGTCTTGTAACGTAAATTACTATTTTATAAGGTTTGTTCGTAGAAGGAATTTCCAATCGATTGGAAATTTGTCAAACTCTGACATTCCGTTTGTGATTCGTTGTAAATCGATAGGCAATTTTTGATGTACGAACGGGTGGAAAATTGTGACAATTTGACAGTGATATCTTTGATAAAAATGAACTAAAAGTTCATCATCACTTGAAGAAGAGCTGAAAAAAATAAAGAATAAGTGGGTAATTTTGTAATGTGTGTGTCATTCTTCGGCCATCCTAATAAGAAGCCAGAGATTTTTTTGAATTTCCGGTAATAGGTTTGTTCGTAGAACGGTCAGAAACTATCAGAAACCGTCAGAGGCATACGCATTGAAAAAAAGCCTTCGTAGAAACAATTTGGCAGTTGGTGATCTAAAAATCCTTTTTTACAAGAAATAAATTTGAGGTTTTGGATCAGTTGCCAACTATCAGAATAATTTGCTGGCCGGGATCAAATTTTCAGTTTGAACATAAGAACATGCGTATTGTGATGCAGAAACAGAAACAGAAAGTGACAAATTTTTACTATTTTTCTTTATAGTGAAAAGAAAACATGGAAATAGCTAACTGGTCAGTTCCTTCTAAAATAAAACGTGAGTAAAATAATTTGTATGTTGTTATACCGGACATTTGAAAAAAAATCTCTGGCTTCTTATTAGGATGGCCAAAGAATGACACACACATTACAAAATTATTTACTTATTCTTCATTTTTTTCAGCTCTTCTTCAAGTGATGATGAACTTTTATAACATTTTTATCAAGGATATCACTGTCAAATTGCCAAAATTTCCCACCCGTTCGTACAACAAAAATTGCCAATCGATTTATAACGAATCACAAACTGAATATCAGAGTTTGACAAATTTCCAATCGATTGGAAATTCCTTCTACGAACAAACCTATTACAAGATACAATAGTTATTTGTTTAACTAGGCAGCAAAGTAGTAGATTGACTGCCGAGGCTTCAACTAAGGCAGTCAATCTACTTTGCTGCCGAGTTGAACATATAATTTTTTCTCCGATTGTTCATAATGATATAGGATATTGTATTTGCAAATTATCTGAGGAAAGAAAGGTGGCATATTCGTTAAAAATTGTAGTAATTTTACCATCAATGTTAATAACAACAAAACATATGTTTTTAAATTCTTGTTAAAAGTGTTATGTAATAATTGCTAATAAATGTTTACGTCAAATGTTTTATTCCAATTGAGTATAATCACTTTGCTGCCTAGGCAGAAAAGTACCCACACTGCTGCCTAGGCAGGAAAAGTAATACTTTGCTGATTGATATGTGTCAGCAAAATTAATATTTGCTGCCAATCGGAGAAAAACTATTTTACTAACGTTTTATTTTAGAAGGAACTGACTGGTTAGCTATTTCCATGTTTTTTTTCACTATAATAGAAAAATAGTAAAAATTGGTCACTTCCTACAGCATCACAATACGCATGTTCTCATGTTCAAACTGAAAATTTGATCCCGGTCAGCAAATTATTCTGATAGTTGGCAACTGATCCTAAACGGCAAATTTATTTTATGGGCATATAAGTGCATTGTTATAACACGGGTGTAGAAAAACATTTTTACTAAATGAGCGCGTTTATTTATTTTTAAATAAATAAGACGTTGAAATAATCCAAAATGTGATATTAGCCACACAATATTAGATAATGTCAAAAGTTTTATTAAACTAAACATTACCAAAAATTATACTGTCCTATTAGAAACATTAACATGTATTAAAAGTAGGTATCTGTAGAAAACTATTTTCTAAAAGACTATAATTAATTTAAGACTTTGAAGGTCTACAACAACAAAGCATTGCAGTCTCAACTACACTTCAAACAACATTGTAGGTTGTATTGCTCTATGTCTGGTATTCACTAGTTGATTGCTTAAGAAATGATTTGGGAAATAAAATCAACAGTTTCAATTCCAAGATTTATTTGTAATTATTTTGAAAAACTATAAAATCTCACAACTATTCTGAATTTAGTGTAGGAAAATAAAATATTGATATCAAAACAATATTGCTTGCTCCACAATTTATACACAAGAATATTCTCAAAAATAGCTATTTACAAATTGTAATTCATTCCTTCCATTTTGTTTTGGGTGAAGAGGGATTGCACGCTTTTAAGCACTGGGATTTATGTGCAAATCTATTGGAATCTCCCAAATAACCACTGTACATGTATTTCACGCATTCACTTTTTGTTTTGTTATAAAACCAATGAGGTAACCCAAATCAATTGGTAAGTTACATCTTTCTGAAAGAAAAAGAATGAAAAATCAGAAACCTTCATAAGAATATATCTTTTTCGCTATTTATAGTTTGAACAATTTAGGAACTATCTACTTCAAATTATGCTCAATTTTATACTTCTCTAATACTTTTGTTTACCTTTACACGGAAGTAAATAAAATCTGAACAGAATATAAAGTTTTGTTTTTACCAACTGACAAATTAAAATAGTCAATTCACCCGGGCCTTTAACTTCAACACAAGTTTGCTTGTATACTATTATTTATTTAGTTGGGAATCGATTTCCGTTTCCACCACATCCTCCGTACAAAAATATTTCACATTGAGTACTGTAATACCATTTTACTGAGGAGTTCGTACAGGAACCTTTATCTTTATCAAAGGAACAGTTTTCTGTAACAAATAAGATACCATAAAAGGAGAATAACAATCAAGCAATGGACAGAAGCGTACATGAAAAAATAATAAAATGCCCAACATAAATATGGTCGGAATGATGAGAGATTTGACAATAACAGATGTCAAGTATGCAGGTGGGAAAATTATTGAACCAGGAACCAACAAATAATACAACTTTTATCTCGCCTCTTTAGCCAAAATGTGAGGAATGTTACTTTAGACAATTAGCACATTCCCACTATCTGTTGGGATCAAATCCAAAACCATTGCAAATTTGTTTTTGATGTAGAATACATCTTCAATTGTACTAACTATAACAGACAAAGAACCTCCAAACAATGAATAAGAGCCATGAGCCATAAAGGCATGAGACTTGGTTGTTATTTTCCTTCATTCTTTTTATTTGTTGCCATCTCTTCCCAAATGCGTATGCTCAACAGCTCTAGGACCATTTCTACTGCCTCTATCCACCTTTTTCGGTCTTCTCTTCCTCTTACATTCAGTTACTCTTCTAAGTACTTCTTTAGTAATTCTGTTATCTGCTTAAAAATTTGTCTGACCTTATTTCGCTGTTATCGAAACTGATATTGGTTTTGATGAATTGCCTATAACACCTAAAACGAATAAATTAAATTCATACTTAACTGTTAATTTGTGAAAATTATGGTGTGATGTAAGTCTGCAGGTCATAGGACCAGCAGTTAAGCTATGTTTAATCACTATTCACCAGTTGAGCCTTTCTCCATTGTAACACGAATTAACGACTATGAGTCACGTAGCCAATGGATTTCAGTTGGCATCAGTGGGTGAAACAAAAAATTTCAACCTTTTGTTTTTTTGTCATTTATATTAAAGTAATTTAGTTTCATACTGTTTGTGAATAGAGTTATTTCGGTTCAGTTTATTAGTTTTAATTCGCTTTACCTAGAGGCTCTGGGAATAATTTCCAGCTCGTTCAACTCTAGAAAGTCTTCATCACCTCTTTTCGAAATTTAACCAGTTATAGTGAACCTATCGAGCTACAGCACAGCCTTATGTGTATGAATCCGGATCTTATTAATAGTTCCATGCCCATGCAAAGTGATACAAGGAAAAGGGTAGCGCATTTAAATTGTTATAAATATAAAAACTTGAACACGTTACCTCTTCCAGCTACAATCAATTCAGATCCGTTAAAAAAGTACGTACATTAATATTTGAAATAAAGGAGTAATTACTATACCTCCCTTTAAATTGGAAATTTCTCGACAGTCTTTTAGATATCAAATTGGCTTTGTTTATAACGGACTACCAACGGAAATCAAATATCAGCATATTAAAAAATTCAAAGAGTTACTTCGGAAATACTTGTTTAATCATCATAATTGATTGCATTCAGATAAGTGGGAGGAATTAATGACTTCATGTATAGAATTACTAATATAATGTAATACAACTTGTATGTGTAGTAGGTTTACAAGGTTAAGTGGAAGAGCAAGTTTTGCAGCGTTTTTCTACGCCGTGAAAGTTGAACTTCGCCTTGCTTTTAATACTTTATAATTTGTAATTTTTCTTTAAGTGTATTAATGAAGACGATTATTATTATTATTATTATTATTTAATGTTAACCTACAAAATGTTAGAATATTACGCTACTGATTTGAAGTCGAATGTCAATTTTACAATATGGCACTGGTTTTGACAACAAGCTCGCGCATACGACTGCAGCTTCACGTGGCTTTTTCTTTTGTGAAACGGAGTCTATTTATGATTTTATTGGTAATGGTACGGAACCCTTCGTGAGCGAGTCTGACTCGCACTTGGCCGATTATTTATACACATGCTTGATTAGCGTCACTCATCTAAAGGCTCGTGCCACAAACAGAGCTCTGCGCACTGGAGCAAACTGCTATTGTGTTACATTCCGGTACCTACTTTTAGTATACAGAATAAAAATATGTTGACTTACTTTCTCTACAATCGTTTTGGTATTGACAATTCCTATAGCTGGAATTCCATCTGTTAAAAATACGAAACATGATTTATACTTTTTAGGGTATTGCGCCTCTAATTTGGTTACTGCCAACAATTCAATTTCCAGCGTTCCAATACTATTTGTAAAATCTTTTCTGATCATTATGTTTACAATCGATTTCAAAATGTTTACATTAGCGTTAGTTGCAGGAAACGCCGGCAAAGTAATATACTAAAACATAAAAATTTGATTTTTATCAAACAATTTAGACTACTTCTTTTTTCTTATTATTTTGGGAATCAAACCACAATAATGTTTTTTCATTTTTTATTTCGACGTTACGGTAGCGTTCCAGCTACCGTTGTCAAGATTAACTAGTAATAAAATTAATAAAATAATTTTTGGTCCCTATCTGACACAACGAAAAAATATGACAACTAGACAATCAATTGTATGACAACGGTAGCTGGAACGCTACCGAATCGTCGAAATAAAAAATAAAAAACATTAATGTGGTTCGATTCCCAAAAGAATAAGTAATGCCACAAGGAACTTACAGAAGAAATTTAGACTACGTTTCATTAAGGAATAGCCACTAGAGTCTAGAAGTTGCAATCGTATGCGCGAAGAAGCTGCACATAACAATATCTGAACATCAATATCGGTATAGTAGCCTTAGGCTTTGACCGATATTGATGTTCAAATATTCACTTGATACCATGATTTTTTTTTGCTACCACCCATCCAACCCTAAACTTAAAAAATAATAGCTATTCACGTAACTAGTTATGAAAAGAGCGATATTGTTAAACAAGCATAATATTTGCCAAAACGAGCGCCAGCGAGTTCTGCAAATTACGCGAGTTGAACAATGTCGCTCTCTTCATAACGTGTTTACGTACAACGTTTTATCCAATTCAGCGCTTTTATAATATTTCATAAAATCTTCAAGAACAATATGGTAATATTAAAGTGGATTCAAATGGTGTTAAAAGTATTGTTACTATGAAGTATTCACCCAGAAAATTGACTTACTTTGAACAACTAGCTGTATCCTTAAAAATGTTTTTTTCAATAATTATAAATCTTAAAATACTATTGAATTAAAATTATGGGGTAATTGTCAGTTTAAATAATGAAATAATTGTCAGTTTTGACAGTACCTACCTAATTAATAAATTATTCTTTGAAACTCATGTAGTATCTCTATGTTGAAACTTGAACAGTTACGTAAAGTTTTTACATAACTACTTTTCATTATTGATATATGAAGGTTATGAAAAATGTGACGTTACCTAACGTCAATAAGGAGTGACTTAAAGTGTCACATTTGATAGCGGAATTAGATAATAGTTATTTATGTACCAAGGCAGTAAAGTGATTCTTTATCGGACGAGTCTGATATTATGAGACGAGCGAAGCGAGGCGAATAACAATGTGTCAATGTAACAATGTCATTGTGTCAATATTTCAGGTACAAAAGATGCAATGTTATTAAGTCAATACCAATTTAATATATTTATTTCAAATTTCAAGCAGACTAATAATAATTAGTTTACTTGAAATGTGAAATAAAGTGTTTATGTATATTTCTTGAACGCAAAGTTTGTTGTGAAAAACTCGCCGATTTGACAATGTTGGAGAGTCGCTTCAATGTTCCGGCTTTGAGAACGAGATAGATAGATCGAGCTACGCGAATGAGACAGTGATAGTAAACAGTTATGTGAGGTGTTTATTCTCTTCATGAACGTAACATCAGTATTTGTGTTGTGGTTTTGTGTGATAAATCGGTTATTATTGGTATTTATTGTAATATTTATATCGGTATATTTAGTGACAATAATGGCGGAGTGTAGCGGTGTTGGCGATAAAAAACGGCGTCGTAACAATTTAATTCGGGAAGAAAAAGTCCTCATATTAAATGTGTACGAAGGACTGCGTGCCATGGACAAACAGTTGGGTGTTAGTGACGCTGTGATTAAGTGCAGTTATTTAACTAAAGTTTCTGAGAGTAGGAACTATATACAATATTCTAAAGAAATCGCGGGACGGATCTTTGACAAGAGAACGAGGTGGAAACTGTAAACCGGAAAGTAGGGGAAGAAAGAAAATTGTTTTGGACGACCAAACACGGAATGCTATACGTAGGGAAATACATTCTTTTTATTTTAGGAATGAAATCCCCTCGGTAGCTAAATTGAGCAAGGTAATAGAAGCTGATGATACTTTACCAAACATCAGTGATAAAGTTTTGAGACGAACTTTAAAATTAATGAATTCTCGTTACCAAACAAGAAGTAGAAACAGTGCCTTAATTGAACGAAATGACATTGTGGAATGGAGGAGAAATTATTTAAAACAGATACGAGAGTTTCGTAACGAAGGACGGCACATATATTATCTTGACGAAACATGGTTAAATGAAGGCCACACTGTGTCAAAAGTGTGGCAAGACATGAATATACGAAGCAATCGACAAGCCTTTATGGAGGGTTTCTCTTCCGGTTTAAAAGCTCCCTCTGGGAAAGGACGTCGACTGATTATCACTCACATTGGCAGCGAGGAAGGATTTGTAGAAGGTGGATTACTAAGTTTTCAGTCCAAAAAAACTGTCGATTACCATGAAGAGATGGATGGTAACCGGTTTGAAACATGGTTTAGATCAATTTTAACAAAGTGATAGTTATGGATAATGCTTCATACCACTCTCGTCGACTGGAGCAAATACCTACTTCAGCTAGCCGCAAGAGGGTTATAATTGATTGGTTAGAGAGTAAAAGCATTCCGCACAACGAGGCAATGCTAAAAGTTGAATTATTATCTCTCGTACGGAAACATAAAAGCAGTTATATTAAGTACGTTGTCGATGAAATGGCGAAAGATTTCAACGTCTCAGTTGTTAGACTTCCTCCCTACCACTGTGAGTTAAACCCCATCGAGCTGGTTTGGACCCAAGTGAAAAATTATGTTGCGAGAAAAAACAGTACATTCAAAATGGCTGACGTTGAGAAACTGTTTGACGAGGCGCTGCATACCGTTACTGCTGAGAGTTGGCGTAAATGTATTCAACACGTATTAAAAGAAGAAATAAAGTTTTGGGATTTAGACATACGTGTAGAAGTAATGACGGAACCACTCATTATCGATATAGGAGGAGAAAGCGATGATTCTGAGGAGTCGTCAGGGAGTGATACCGCTTCCAGTTAGTCAGACATTTTACAAGTGACCTCGCAACATACCTATACTTATTGGTAATTTATTTTGGTCTTGACAAACAACTTTTTTTTGGTTTTAGTAGTAGTAAGTTGGAATTGACTTTTAAACATTTTTTTATTTTGTTTTAACTTACTTATGAACAACTTGTGATAAGTTATTATTTCAAATGTTAAAAATTGAAATTCCAGATATTTCAGTATTCGCACCCTTAAACTATGATATATAACATTCTGATCGTTTTGGTATTTTATCAACTTGTGCTTTTTGTGTTTTTATTTGATTAGTTACAACTTTTTGTTTCTTGTACGTTGTAAATTAGGGTCACCTTTCATTTTTTGTTAACAATAATGGCCGAATGTAGTGGTGTTAGCGACAAGAAACGGCGTCGTCCAAATTTATTAAGAGGACAGAAAATTATTATTTTATTAAACGGTTTTATTTAGCTCACCCCGTTTGTTTTATTTATCATTTATTCTTGGGTCAAATTTAGTAATTCAAATTTCACCCTCTTCCTGTCAACCGATTAATCCGAAATTTTTTATACACTTTGGATTTTGGTGACAATACAATTATGTTTATTCATTATCTTTATAAATTCAAGATGGCCGCCGCTACAAAATGGCGGATAATTTATGTTTTATTAATCCCATCAATATGGGTATCAAATGAAAGGTCTCAACAAGTAGAATACAATTCACTATGCAAAATTGAAATCTAAGATGGCTGCCGCTACCAAATGGCTGATAACAATTTTTTATCAATATCAATTTATCAGATCAATAATCAAAAAGTTTCTTTATTTATATTTAAAAGGATACAATGTATATATGAATACATTTTGCAGAAAAAACCAATAAGACATTGGTTCCCAATGAAAATATACAATTTAAAAACTAATAAAAAAAGTTGTCCTCGATACTTACGTTTCTCAAGTTGTTGTTGTTACCATGGGGACTTTAAAAAACGCGCGTGTTTGAAAGTTCGATTTAAACACGCTGACGCGTGCTTTAAAAAGGTAATATGAGGCATCAATAAAAAAAATGTTTTGCTTCGTATGCTACAAGAGACTCGCTTGTGTATTAATTAATATAATTACATGATCGTTACATAAAACGTAATAATCATCTACTATACACTTTATTCTTAAAAATGTGTATTATTTTTTATAACACCCTGTATATACATAATGATGCCTACCATAATAATTTCGTATTTCTGTTCTCTCAAATTTAAACGCCAGAGCGTTCAAGAACATTTTCTATTTATTTTTTATTTAGGACTATTAAGAGCCCTTCAAAAATGATGCGCTCATGAAGTTCGCTTCTGCAACTGATTTTATGGACAGTAAGAGCGATGAGTCACTGTACAGAATTTCGACCTACGACTTTAGTTGTTAATCGATACACTTCAATACACAAAATCACCAAACTGAGTTATACATATTTTGAAAACAAAAATGATCAAACACAAAAAAGAAACAACAAACGCGTTTTATTAACAACATTTCCAAAATAAGCGAAAAAAAAGGTAGAACGTGTCGCGGGACACACGGTAGGAACTTTAGTTCCTTTTAAGCAAAAGTTATGTAATACATCTCACGTTATAGATAAACAATTTGCATATTCTTTGGTGGTTGAGTAGTAAGCACACCAAACTCTCACGCGGTAGACCCGGGTTCGATTCCCCGCGAGGAATTTTTTTTATTGTTAATTTTATTTTTAAATAATTATTCTGCTTGATATTAATAACGACAACAGGTAGACGTTTGAAATATTTAGCAGATTATTCATTATTATAGATAATGGTACGGTACCCTCCATGAGGGAGTCCGACTGGCAACATCTACTTATAATAGCATCGTATATTTAAAAAAGGAAACCGTAGCATTATACAAATTGGACATTCGTTTACCACAAAATTAGTGGAAACATAAAATTGAATTATTAAATTTTTAATTTGAAGTTATATTACAGTTTATAGAAATTTTTATTTTCTAGATTTTTTCCTAAGTGGGTCGTAGAAAAAATATGCTGCTCGACTCGTGTGGATTGTCCATATTACACTTGAAGGATTGAGCACTCCGCCTACGGCGTCGTGCTTCATCTTCGTCCTCGTGCGATATGGCCATCATATCCACACTAGTTGCACAAACTACAATTTCTTTCAAAATATGCCCTTTTACATTTAAAAACTACCTGCCAAATGTCAAATCAATTTATCAATCCATTTTAAAGTTATCGAATTAAAACATTCAAGTTTTCAAAATTTCAACACCCTGTATTTCGAAAAGTAGCTAGACCCCTTAATCGCGCAAAAAAAATTATGGAAATAATAGTAAAAATTTATCCGAACAAATTCAAGTAGATCACTAGCACTGCGAATACCAGCTTTGCATAGAATTTCAATACAGCATCGGTGGTTCAGTGGTTAGAATGCTCGCATTGCACGCGGGCGGCCCGGGTTCGAACCCGGGTATGAGCATATTTATTATTATGAATCGCTGCTTCGTAAACGAGAGAGAGACTAAGGAGACACAAGCACGCAAAAGCAAGGCACATAACGAAGCAATGTAACATAACGCAGCGTAACGTAACGCGTAACGGTCAGATCTTTTGCGTCGCGACCCCTGGTCGCTCAAACATAACCTGGCATAAAGAACTAAAGTTCCAAAAAAGCGCTATCCCAATAACAACCGTTCCTGGAACGTGCACTTCACTGGATTCCATTTCTAGTAGACTATCATATCGTTAGAATGTCATAAAATAAAATATTTTATTTCACATTTCACCAGAGATGTGATCTACTATGAATGGACGTTAATAAAATTTGACCACAAAGTTTTGTTGTCTTAAACTTCAAAATATTATTAATTGTCTAGTTGTCATATTTTTTTTCGTTGTGTCAGATAGGGACCAAAAATTATTTTATTTCTAACTAATCTTGACAACTGTAGCTGGAACGCTACCGAAACGTCGAAATAAAAAATAAAAAAACATTATTGTGGTTTGATTCCCAAAAATAAGAGAAAAAAATGTAGAACGTGTCGCGGGACACACGGTAGGAACTTTAGTTCCTTTTAAGCAAAAATTATGTAATACATTTGACGTTATAGATAAACAAATTGCAAAGCCTCGGTGGCCGAGTAGTAAGCAAACCAAACTATCACGCGGTAGACCCGGGTTCGATTCCCTGT
Source organism: Galerucella calmariensis (assembly GCA_910591675.1). NCBI lineage: Eukaryota > Metazoa > Arthropoda > Insecta > Coleoptera > Chrysomelidae > Galerucella > Galerucella calmariensis. The sequence goes on from CAJUYG010000465.1 coordinate 179,104, forward strand.
GAAGATGTTTTTTTTTATTGTTAATTTTATTTTTAAATAATTATTCTGCTTGATATTAATAACGACAACAGGTAGACGTTTTAAATATTTAGCAGAATCATCATTATTATAGATAATGGTACGGTACCCTTCATGAGGGTGTCCGACTAGCAACATCTACTTATAACAGCATCGTATATTTAAAAAGGGAAACCGTAGCATTATACAAATTGGACATTCAAGAACTGTACGTTTACCACAAAAAAATTAGTGGAAACATAAAATTGAATTGTTAAAATTTCAATTTGAAGTTATATTACAGTTTATAGAAATTTTTATTTTCTTGATTTTTTCTCAAGTGGGTCGTAGAAAAAAATATGCTGTTCGACTCGTGTGTGGATTATCCATATCGCACTTGAACGATTCGTCCTCGTGCGATGGCCATCATATCCCCACTAGTTGCACAAACTACTATTTCCATCAAAATTATGCCCTTTTACATTTAAAAACAACCTGCCAAATGTCAAATCAAATTATTCATCCATTTTAAAGTTATCGAATTAAAACATTCAAGTTTTCAAAATTTCAACATCCTGTATTTTGAAAAGTAAATGTGCTAGACCCCTTAATCGCGCAAAAAAATTATGGAAATAATTGTAAAAATTTATCCGAACAAATTCAAGTAGATCACCAGCACTGCGAATACCAGCTTTGCATAGAATTTTAATATAGCATCGGTGGTTCAGTGGTAGAATGCTCGCATTCCACGCGGGCGGCCCGGGTCCGAATCCCGGCCGGAGCATATGAGTCGCTGCTTCGTAAACGAGAGAGAGACTAAGGAGAGAGCACAAGCACGCAAGCAAGGCACATAACGAAGCAACGTAACATAACGTAACGTAACGATCAGATCTTTTGCGTCGCGACCCTCGGTCGCTCAAACCTAACCTGACGTAAAGAACTAAAGTTCCAAAAATAAAAAAACAACTCAATTCCTAAAAAATATTATTTAATAACAAACTATACTTGACTTATTATTTTGGCACCACCAATCAGAGGCTTCGAGACCTCGGCTCTTTAGCGCTGAGTCTTTTGGTTGTACCGTTTATGTTAAGAGATCAGTAGTCCTTATCAGGCTCAGCAGTCTTCTCACTAGGTCCTTCTTGGAGAAATCCTTCCTTAAAACCTACAACAATATACTTACTTGACCGCATATGGAACGTTCCTTTTTCTTAACCAGACCTTTATACCGCTTCCCATCAGTTTCCATATAAAATCCAGAAATGAAAGCACTCTTTGGTAACACCACAGAAAATGCAGTTTGCTTGGGAACATTATATGGATTTTCAACTCTACTTATTACACTTGTCTCTGCAAAACGATTGGCTACATTCGTAGTTATTAAAAAGTCTTTAATCCTGGGAATATCTGATTGAGAATTCTAGAATAATGATTTTCAAAATGATAAATATCGGTTGAACTCCTCAAGAACAACAAGAAGGGTAACTTTCAAATATTCTAAATATATTGTAATGTTTTTCTTATTTATTTGAACAGTTTTTACCGTGGGATGAAATTATACGCTTAATTACTATTGATTTATTGAAGAAACACTTACACACTATAATAAACTTAATTTATATGCACACTACTTAATGTCTACTAATTTATCCACACTCGGTATAATAATTGTCCTAATTTATCTTCAACACTATTTATATTCACTATCTGTTCACTCACCGTATACTGAAACTGTTTACCGGTTCACTGTATACTGAACAACTCCTCGACTCACTCAAAAACCCGCGTATATATAGTTCTTTGCATCTCTAGAAAATTCTTGAATATACCACCTCTGCGTATTCTTTATAATTCGAGAACATTCGCAATAAACCATTGTATGGCCTGATACGCTTCGAGAACAGTCTGAATATTACCTGCGAAAGAACCTTTCTAGAAAGGTCGCATTCATAGTTTTCGACAGGACCGGTTTCTGAATCAGTGAGTTCGTAACAATATAAATCGACACATGACACATTTTGTGCGGACCGCAAAGAAAGCAATATGCATTACAGAGTATAGCTCTTTTACGATATAAGAAACTGACACCTGAGATGGGATAATGGCATGCAATGAGCCCATAAAATTATTAGCCGTGACAGGGTCGTATTTATTTTGTTGGTGAATAATAAATTATTATTACCTGAAAACTCTATATAAGACTTTTGGGTCATTCCTATATTATAAATATTTTGCACTACGACTAAATTCAAGCAACTAGATACTAATTATGTAGCTAAAAAAGAGTGTTGGAATGAAAACCCCATTTAGTCATTTAAGCATTGAAGCCAGGTTTAAATTTATACAAAAAATATACATACTATTGAGGATACCACATATAAAAGGAAAATCGCTTCGGTGCCGTCGAAGGGGTAGAAATGCTACCCCCAATATTCAAAATAATGATTTCAACCCGGAGGAAACGAGAGGCCAGGTTGAAATTCATACAAAAATGAGCACACTAATAAGAATATCACACACGGGAGGAAAATCGCTTCTGTGCCGTCGAAGGGGTAGAAATGCTACCCCCAATATAAAAAAAAATGATTTCAACCAGAAGCAAGGGAGAAGCTAGGTTTAAATTTATACAAAAAATGTACATACTATTGAGGATACCACATAAGAAGGGAAAATCGCTTCGGTGCCGTCGAAGGGGAGAGTTGCTACCCCCAATATTCAAAATAATCATTTCAACCCGAAGGAAACGAGAAGCCAGGTTGAAATTCATACAAAAAATGAACACACTAATAAGAATATCACACACGAGAG
>CAJUYG010000466.1:0-11218 GCA_910591675.1 Galerucella calmariensis
GCCTTATGAAATGAGTGGGGCGAAGCGGATCGTGTGCCTTATGAAACAAGTGTGATTTAGTGGAAACTGAATCAGAAATAACTACTAAGCTCAATGCTCATTTTTCATCCTTATTTATGTTTCGTCCGCAGAGTAAAAGATGAGTTTCATCTATTCTTGATTATTTTGAAGACACTTATTAACAATTAACACCACGGTCTCATTAACACGTAAAATCCAGCGGATTTCGTAAGTAAAGACATCAAAAATAGATCATTTTTCATCAGGAAATTAGCACGTGAAATGTAATTTTTTGTATAGATATACGAAAAAAAATGTATGAATATTTTGGATTCTCCAGAGAAACACGACGTGCGAAATACTTACCAAGTGTCTAAAAATGTTCTTATCTCATCCCCATCAATGTTTCTGTCATCAAAAATTTCAGGTGCTTCAGATTTACATTTATAATGAGCAATGATGGTAGTTTTGGTCACTTCAACATCATTATCAGATGACAACAAAAATATCACAATCAACTCATCACACAAAAATTTAGGAACGAACTCACTGTCACATTCTGGTAACCAGATTTTTATTGCATCGATATTTTCTTTCGTTGTTCGCCCCTGTGATATTATTTCTTCGGCAGTGAACTTATACGGTGAAGACATAGTGAATTTTAATTCTGAAAATAAAAATAATATAGTTTACTCGATCATTTATTTTATTTAATATTTTTCTCCTGATTGCTTTATTCGAATTTTGTCAATATAAAATATAACTGAATTAGTCAGTATCAAACTTGTTTATAAAAATACTACATACACAAAATAAATATTAACCGTACAAGGGTCATTGATAAAGAATATAATTTATCTAAGTTCTTGAGTCATAACTTTAAAGAAGACAAATAAAATTCTACCTATTACATAATATAATTTTGGAAACATTATTTGTAATTTTATCGCTTTTTTGGAGACAAGAACGAAGGATATATGTGTGTAGCTATTATACCTTGCCCTGCCCAAGGCTGGGCATGAGCATAGTATGTGCTCCCCAGTTTCGTCCTCCAAATTACAGAACCGACAGTCCGAGGTCTGAACCAGACTAATCTTCTTCTTTAGGTGGTAATTTAGGCGACAATGTCCTGTAAGCAGCCCCGACAGAATGTCTAGCTTTCTGGAACTCCATTCCAGGATCTGCTTATTTTTTGTACTCGAAGGGTAGTATATGAAAGCCCTCGAGTGAGAGAGTCCCTAACCTTACCTAACCGACTATACAAAATACTCGTTACCCCATTATATTAATCAATGGCAAACTGCTAAAATCGAAAATTGTAGGTACATATAAATGAAGCCCCGTATACAATTAAGACAGAGCTAACCTTATCAATTGGTAATCAATTAACGCCCGAATCACTGAAACATACCTCTGACATGCCATTTAGATTATTTAGTTGTTTTATTAACCTTAAACGATATCTCGATATTAAAAAAGCATTTTGAATTTTTCATGACAATTTATACATAAATTTGTGAATTTTAAACCATGTTTTCGGCAACCACATTCCAAACTGTTACACCCAGTTTTTTCGAGGATTTTTAATGAAAGTGCGCTCTGTAACAATGCTGTTTCGCTGCTCCTTCTGTGGTTGAGAGGTTTGCCAAAATGAAGGATGATTTGATTTTTGCCAATTGATTGTTTTGTAACCTTGATTGACTTAGTGTAATTTTTACATTTATAAATAGATTTAATTAATTGTAATCCATTTTTTAGGTTACGTTACTTTAAACCCACATGAAACATCTTAAAATGCGCTAAAATTTACCGTAGGTTAGGGGTCGGGGTCAGCGTCAGGCTCAGGTATATAAATTATCTTAAAACAGCAATAAATAGGCATCTACAAATATTATTTAAAGAAGATTCTACTTTTTCAAAATATTGTAGACGTCTTATTAAATATTACCTTCATTAACTTATTTGTTTGTTAATTATAGTAGTGTATTCCGATTTGCATCTTACGTTTTTTGAGCAATTGAAGTGTAAGTTTTAATAAATAGCTCAAAATTAAACTACTATAACTATCAAACTAGATGGCAACATTCTCTTTTTCATACAAAACTTTTTAACTGCAAGGTCATTTAGAGTCTCTGCAAATGGTTCTAAACTAGACTACGGCAGCTTTATTTACATGTCAGCATCCAAATCCACCATCGACTCACTGAACTCTATTCACAATACAGCCCTTCGACTCTCTCTCTCTCGGTGCTCTCCATTCTAGTCCAGCTGCTAGTCTATACTGTGAAGCAAATGAGCCACCCCTGTTCCTAAGACGTCAAACCCTCCTCCTTTCATACGCTGCATCAACATCTTCTAACCCTGTTTACCCTTTGTTTACATCAATATCTCAACATCATCTTCCCACACTACTTCCAAACTTAGCGTAAAATCTGTTGCCCATCTTCTTTTCCCATTACTTGAGAATACCGACCTTTTAATGACCACTCCGCTCCCCCAACCTCATATCCCTCCTTGGACTAAACAACTTCCTCTATTCAATACCTCCCTTACCAAGTTCAATAAACATGAATCGCCCAACATACTTATAAAAAAAGCATTTTTGGAAATATTAGAAAAAACACCATATGATGTAGTTCTCTTCTCAGACGCCTCAAAAACTTTTTTTGGTGGTCACAACCAACCACGAACTAATAGGTTCCTATCGGTTGCCCTCAACATGTAGCGTTCACACTGGTGAGTTGTATAGCATCTTCCAAGCTTTCAAGCAAATCTCTTCTCCTGTCAAGCGCGTCGCCATTTGTACCGATTCACTTTCCTCAATTAATTCACTCAATACTATCTTTACTGACCATCCAATAGTTCAAAACATCCATGACATCTCTCAGCTCATGATGTAACAGTCTGTCTTATCTGGCTCCCATCTCACATTGGAATTACTGGCAATGAAAACGCTGACAGCCATGCTAAAGAAGCCTCTTCTTCCATCACCACAACAACGTTCCAGATCCCAGATGACATAAAACTATGATTCAAAAAGTCCGTCAAGGAATCCTGGCAAAATTTTTGGCACAACAGCAAAACAGCCCTTTACGATATACAACCATTAATCAGCTGTCTCTCCCTCGATCACTTAACCAGGAGAGAAGCTGCTGTCATTAGACGATTGCGGATCAACCATACCAGATACACACATGGTTACTTGATGTCTTCCGAAAACCTTCCCGTCTGCCGTCACTGCAATAGTGCTTTCACCGTTAAACATATTCTCATTTAAATAACAATTTTCCGCATCGTTGGATTGGACGGGGCAGTGAGTTTCCTTGGCCGCCTCGTTCCCCAGAATTTAATCCTTTGGACTTTTATGTATGGGGATATCTAAAATCGTTAGTCTACAATAGTGAAATTCATAACCAAAACGAACTATTAGCAAAAATTCATGAAGCCGCAAATACTTTAAAAAATGGCAAGGCGATGTTTTTTAAAGTAAGACAACATTTACAAAAAAGTTTACGAAAATGTATTGAAGTAAACGGTGGTCACTTTCAACATTTAATGAAATAAATGTAATTATTGTTTTTTTTCTTTTCTTTTTCCAATTAAATTGTATTCTTTGAACAACCAATGTTTTATTTAGGTAATAATTTTTAAATGCCGGCGTGGCAAGCAGTATTAAAATAGCAATATCTTGAAAACGACTTAAAATATGGGAATTGAACAAGTATACCTTTTTTGTTTCAAAATGATGCAGTTTTTATTATTTTGTAATAAAAGGCACATTATACAGGGGGAAAAAATACCGCTGATCTATCAAATTTTAACTGTGTAACCAGCGCCATCTAGAAGTTTTATTAAAAATTAAGGCAATATCATGCTTATTACCATTAAAAACCATAGTGTACCAATTTTGAGACCAATACATTTAGTTGTTTTCTAAATATTACGAATTTTCAAAAATATTTTGTCAACTTTAACGCCCCATATCTCGCTTACTATTAACATTTTACTGGTGCATGTTTGTATCAAACGATTTATTTTTATCACCCCTTTCTACAGTTCTTATATTGTCCATTAGTTATGGGACACCCTGTATAAGCGCCTAGACCTAAGACCAAACCTGAGAGAGCTTTTAAACTGCACCGCTGAAATCCCAAGGACATTGAAATTCCTCAAAACAACTAACCTCTACCATAAAATATAAACTAGATCGATATTCTACCGAGTATTTTACATATTTTATGTTTTAAGATAGTGTATGTAATTATATATGTCTTTTTGTCTTTTGTACAGTGCCAATGGCCATAGTTGTCGAGGCACTTAAATTCTAATTAAAAAAAAATTATAGTAATGTATTTCGATTCGCAATTTTTTCGACTATCAATGTAACACGTTTTTTGAGTAATTGAAGTGTGAATTTTAATAAATAGCTCAAAATTATACATAATTATTAAAAAGTTTTTTGCATTTTCTGAGAACACTTACTATAGTAATGTATATTTGTTTCACACCACCCAAAAGTAGAGAAGCTGATATTTTGACGCGAAAATTTTCGATTGAAAATTAGGGTGCTTTTTTGATATTAAGTCAAAATGAGGTGAAAAAAATTAATATTTCAAATCAAATAAATTACAGTGTTGCTTTGTTGCATTTTTATTTTTTGAAAATATAAAATAATAAAGATATTTTGATATAACCCCTTACATTGTTTAAGTAGTGTCACAAAACAACTATCAAACCACCCGGGTTTGATATGAGAAAAATATATCAAATACAATTCTTTCATCTACAAATGACTTGAAACCGTTGCCGTCACCTTCTTCGTCATATTTATGTGACCTGCAACCCATGCCATCCTCATCGACGTCATCTACTTACCAGTTAACACCGAATAACACCACTGGACCGGCAATTTTAAGTAATTTACAGAATGCAACAACTTGTGTTTCTTATTATTAATATTTATAATAATTAATAGTTTTTGGTTAAAGTTTTGTATATGTATTTTGAAATAAAATAACCATAAGATATGTTGATATAACCCTGTACATTCTTTAAAGTAGTGTCACAAAACAACTATCAAACCACCCGGGTTTGATATAAGAAAAATATATCAGATACAATTCTTTCATTTACAAATGACTTGAAACCGTTGCCGTCATCTTCATCATCTTATTTATGCGACCTGCAACCGATGCCATCCTCATCGACGTCATCTACTTACCAGTTAACACCAAATAACTCCACTGGACCGGCAATTTTAAGTAATTTACAGAATGCAACAACTTGTGTTTTTAATATTAATATTTATAATAATTATTAGTTTTTGGTTAAAGTTTTGTATATGTATTTTGAAATAAAATAACTATAAAATGGGTTGGTCTACTTTTTTGTATATACGGTCGTAGAAAAAATAATGTTCCTAACTCACGCGTAAAGTGTGTTTCCCGCCCTTGACCTCTTGCCCTAACTCCGCTCCGCGTCATTCGGGTCAACTGCAGTCGCGTGCGGGAAAGTATCACTATTTCCTTTCAATTTTATCATATTCTTCTCCTTTTCTGATGGGTTTCATCCTACTATTATTTTGTTTTTCACTTTTTACCATTTTTGAAGGCTTCGACACTGGTCTATTAAACGATATCTTGATATTAAAGAAGCATTTTCAATTTCTCAGGGAGGCAATCAAATTTAATTCGGCAACTCAATCACTATTTTTATTTGTTTTAGATATAAGATATGAAATTTAGGATAGAAATTTTCTTTCAATGTCAATGTGTCATTATAATAATAGTATATTAAGTAGCAAGTGTCAAAAACGTCTCTTCAGTCCTATGAAACTAAGTGACTAAAGATGTTTTTGACACTAGGTGCTTACTATACTTTTTCTACGCTCACAGGAAAAAACATAATTATAAACGCTTTCGATTATTTACTTTTGGCTGCTAGTAGCAGCTCGTAGTGACTGAATTCCGTTCGTTTATTACCGGGCGTGACGCCTAGTCTTACCTTCCCCTTGCCCCTCAAGCACATACCGAAAAGTATGAGCTTCACGCCACGGACATTAAATATTTGACGTTTGTCCGGTTTGACGTTTATTTAAAGGTTAAGATTGTGCCGATTACGATTTAATACGATTTAAACCTTACTAAAAATATCTAAATATGCAAAATTTTATTATCAAAAACATTATAATTGAAAACTGTTCTTCTAACAACACAGGAAATTCATTGGCATTGGCACATGTCAGGTGGTTTTAAGGATCCTAAAAAATCGTGTTCGATTTGCTCAAAAGTCGTGACGACTGAGGCGTCACGCACAAGTGCTTGAAGCCCAAATAAACGAAAGCAACATATATTACCTTTATTATTTTAATTAAATTGACGACAATGTTTAGTGCTTAAATTGACGTTCTGCGAATGACAAACCCGTGTTCAAGATGCTTTTTTTTTAAATAAATTGAAATTTCTCCAGGGGGGGAAACTATTTAGTCTACAGTACTTTTAAAACTATTTTTAGTTGTTTTAAATTTCACCTATTTTTTTATCATTAAACAAAATTAAGTACTTATATAAAAAAGTAAAGTGACACTTTTTCTTACCTGGCTCCCTTTTCATACAAATTTCAAGTTCAAGATTGTAATATATACAGATACACTCCCCTCGCCTCGAACAATAACACTGAAAATATTTAACTGTTACTTACTACCAAGTAACTAAAACCAGAAAAGAATTTTGAAATGATTTTGTTTCCCATATTAGTAGTTTTTTCTTCAAGGCTACATATTACGACAAAATAAAAACATATCAATCTGGCCAAACTGGAACCTATTAGAATAATTTAAAATTTTAATGTTAGATTTTAAATTAAAAGAATATTCCGCATTTCATCAAAAATTCTTGAAAAAACTGGATTCACGGAAGGTCTCCCACCATAACACGCATAGGTTTTAAAATATATCACAAAAGAATTTTCCGTTGGTCTTATATCACAATAAATAGCTTGTAATACATTTCTTTTTTCTCACCCTGCTTTTTTTTTCATGGCAGGTCCAACTGCTTAGGTTATTTGGCTGCCGGTCGTGTGTTTTTTTTTTTGTTCTTCTCATCACGATATGAAGCCAGTTGAGTGTACCTAGCCAATTTCTAAATTTTAAAAAACATACCAATCAATTTTACATATTTTAGGATGTTGTCAGGATTATCATTAACTCCCAGTGGTATTCTCTCGGCGGTGAAAAGTAGGTTTCTGTTATTTTGTTTTGTTTTGTTATTCTGTTATTTTTAAAATTGGTAAATCCTACGTCAACAGTTTGACGCTAAGTACCAATTAGGAGAAATTATTCAGCTCTCAGTTGGTACAGAGCTAATTGATGAAATTGACATTTATGTCATCCATTGCATGATTACTAGCCAAAAACAAAAAATAACAGACGAAACTTGAAAATTTTTAAAATATTGGACCAAAATAAAATTCCTTTCAAAGACTTTGTTTATTTACAAATAAAAATGAAGACAAAGATACAAAGCAGAGAGTTTATATGTTTATATAAAACAAGAAGCTGGGCCAAAAAAAAATGTTTGCTTCTGGGGCTTTGGAAGGGAACTCCACAAATTTTATTTTTTTATCGATTTTTACGACTTCTGTGCTGAAATTGGGCGTGATTTTTCCAAAACATTTCCGCCTATGACGAATAGGCCACCGGGGGCTAGTCAGTGGCGTTCCTTATTTTTAAATTTTTGCTACATCACCTATGACCCCCTATAAAGTTAACGACGATCCACCACTGGCTTTCCTAATAACCCTAAAGCCTTGAAGCTGCTACATACGACACAATTCAAACAGACGAGGCAGCTTGTAAATTATTAATAATTTCATTAATTTTAGGGATTTTGACGATAGTGATTTTTATTTAAATAAAAATAGCTATTTTTGGCAAATTGAAAACTCAGACTGTTTTTTTTAATCAAGTTTCTGGTAAGTCATCTCGGTTTTTCAACCGACTCGGTTTAGAGTTCAAATAAATCCAGGCATCACGTCCAGTGTCTTGTAAATAGTTATTTTTAACAATTATATTTGTTTTATTACCAATTTTATAATCAATATAACACAAAAAAATATTAAACCAATAATTCTAATTGAATGCAAATCACTCTTTCTTCCCCTTTCCCCTTTCAAGCTTGATAAAAACATAATTTTCCATGTAACATATTCAGACCAATTTTTATTAATGTAGACAATTTTTACGAATTCGCTCCTCTAAATTCCAATATTCTTGTCTTTGCTCGTACTGTTTCATGGTACGTCTATGGAGTTCCTTTAGCGATGGTAAATTTCCACCGAATTCGACCGGTAGACCTTCTTTAGTTGCAATGGTGTTCATTTGCTCTATTGTTGTACCGTGTGAATGGAAATGAATCTAAAAAAATTCATAGTTTATAAATAAAATGAATGTGTTACTAATCACTGCGATTATCACTATACTCTATTTAAAAAAGGCAGAAAGCAATAATTATTTGTAAAATGACCATTCAAAAATTTATATTTAAAGGTCATTTTAGATTAGACAATAATTTCTTGTGCAATATTTAGTTCAAGTTTTGGAACAATTCAAATTGTTAAGTCTAAAATTAAAAATTGTCTACCCTGTCAAATTGTAAAAGAAAAAAAAATTTCCAGTTCCATAATTAACGAAATTTTTGAAAAGGTTATATTTATTTTATCATCAAATCAAATCACTGCGCAGAATCTTGAACTAAATATTGTTCAATAAATTGGAATAGTCTAAAATAGCTTAAAACAGTTGGCCAATATTTAACACAAGAAATCTATTCCGAATATTGTTCCAAAACTTGGACTAAATATTGCACGAAAAATTGTCTAATCCAAAATGACCTTAAGTAATGTAAAAAATATGAAATTCTGCAGACCTTTTCTCAAACTATTTGCCATTTGGCAATATCCACTCTCTTATACAGGGTGGGGCACTATGAACGAACTATTCTCTGGCGTCTTAACGGCAAATATAATTAGAAAAAATAAGACGTGGAATTAAGTAGATTACTCAGGACTATAATTTAAAAATATTTTGTAATATACAGGGTGCTCCAAAAAGCGTGCCGTATCAAAGTTAGGTTCCTCTAAATGGATCACCTTGTATTTTATCACATTTTTGAATTGTACTATTGAAAATAATGTAGGTTCATCAACATTTCCCTATACCTATCTAGTTCAGTTTCCTGGATAAATCGATTTTACATAATTTGTAGACCCTCCGAAAAAATACAATAGCTTCAAAATAAAAAGGAATAACCGCATTTGCTTTACACCATCTCACTAGAAGCTTTTAACATTCTGTTTCCAATATTCACTGGTATGCTATCATATACAGGGCGTTTTTAATATGACAGTATAACACTAACTATTTAATACATGAAATTCTGGCTTAATTTAAATGGAACACCATGTATCTGTTGGGTCTGTTAAACGTGGGAATTTATTACCTTTCAGTTGGTAAAAGGGTTGCCTATATCTTACTCTGATAGTTTTCGAGAAATATAAAATTTGTTTTTTAATATTCAATTATTTGCTGACATCTAGTTACCTATGACATGATACTACGATGGAAAGTTTTTAAAAATTCAAAATTTGTTTTTTTGACAGTAAGTGCTTTGTTGTATGATTCATTATTGATAAATTAATGGTCTCTTAAATCAGAATTTTATTAAGGGTAAGTACACTATTTTTGGGCATCCAGATACAATAAGCTTTAAAATTATAAAAAAATAACTAGGTACAAAAAATTCGAAGAAGGTGTTCAAAGTGACGCCCATCTTGTTGGATAGAAATTTGAACCGTTTTTTAAAAAAAGTTATTGTTCACTTTCTTTAACATTTCCCAATCCATTTTTGTGGAAAAATATTGTTCAGGTAACGCCCGACAATTACACTGCAATCAACAGACGCACCATCTAACTGCAGCCACATTTTTTGTCCTGTAGCTAGTGGAACGTCATCTTAAAGTTCGGGTAGTTTGTTACGTAAAAATTTACGAAATTTTCTTACAGTTAGCGTTAAGTTTTTTTACTAATCTTATTGCAAAGTTAATGATTGAGTAGCCTTAATAAAATTCTGATTTAAGAGACCTTTAATTTATCAATAATAAATCATACAACAAAGCACTTACTGTCAAAATAACAAATTTTAAATTTTTAAAAAATTTCCATCGGAGTATCATGTCATAGGTAACTAGATGCAAATGTTCGTTGCTGGATGTCAGCAAATAATTGAATATTAAAAAACAAATTTAAAATTTCTCGAGAACTATCAGAGTTAGATGACAACCCTAATACCAACTGAGAGATAATAAATTCCCACGTTTAACAGACCCAACAGATACAGGGTGTTCCATTTAAATTAGGCCAGAAATTTATGTATTAAATGGTTAGTGTTATACTGTCATATTAAAAACACCCTGTATATGATAGCATACAGGTAAATATTGGAAACAGAATGTTGAAAGCTTTTAGTGAGATGGTGTAAAGTAAATGTGGTTATTCGTTTTTATTTTGAAGTTATTGTATTTTTTCGGAGGGTCTACAAATTATGTAAAATCGATTTATCCTGGAAACTGAACTAGATAGGTATAGGGAAATGTTAATGAACTTACATTATTTTTAATAGTACAATTCAAAAATGTGATGAAATACAACCTAACTTTGATACGGCACGCTTTTTTGGAGCACCCTGTATATTCCAAAATATTTTTAAATTATAGTCCTGAATAATCTACTTAATTCTACGTCTTATTTTTTCTAATTATATTTGCCGTTAAGACGCCAGAGAATAGTTCGTTCATAGTGCCCCACCCTGTATATTGCCTGGCAACAAATTTTCGGAAATCTGTCAAATTATATTAAATTTATTCTCACTCTTTTGTGATATTTGCACGTTTAAGAAGTTTACCTTGTCGAACAGTTCAGTTTTAATCATTCGCTTTAGAATGGTGAATATTCTTGTTATAACGCTATTTGAATTTATCATATGCATAGCTTCCAATTTTATTGTCAATCCATCTTGAAGAAAAAGTAAGAATTTTTTAGTAGCATCCAAATTAATTTTTGTTAAACTTTTCAAACCAGCCTAAAAGAAATATAATATATTTTATGAAAATAGTATGCTTTAGAAGATGGATATTTTTGTAAAATAAGTAATAATAATAATAA
>CAJUYG010000466.1:11318-23376 GCA_910591675.1 Galerucella calmariensis
TGAATGCGAGGGTTAGACCACTCCTGCGGGTGCAGAGAGGAATACTTCTGAGGGTGGTGCAGGCGTACAGGACAGTGGGTGGACTGGCAGCAGCAGTGCTGTCACAGTCCTATCCATTGGACTTGATGGCTAGAGCCAGACAGAAACGCTGGAGGGGTGCGAGCGGAGAGGTAGTAGAGGAATGGATGGATGAGGAAATGCAGAGAAGGTGGGATGAGTATGAGGGCGCGCTAAAAGGAGCGATTGGAAGCAGGAGAAATTGGGTGGACCGGAAATTTGGAGAGATGAACTACTTCTTGACGCAGGTGCTTACAGGGCATGGGTCGAGAGTAGGTTATCTCCACAAGATTGGGAAAAGAGAAACTGGAGTGTGCGAGAGATGTGAAGTGGAGGATGATGTGGGACATGTGTTTAGATGTTGGAAGAATGAGGAAGTTTTGAAGAAGTTAGAAAATAAACTGGGAGAGGCGGTGTATTGGGAAAATATGGTGGATATTATGTTGAGGGGCGAGGAGGAATGGATGGAGATAAGTGGCGTAGTAGAGAGCATGATTAGGGGAAGAGAAGGAATCGCTATGGCATGAGAGAGGTAGGAGTGGTAGAAGGAAAAAGATGATGGAGAGTGTGTGAGGGACCGCCGCCCGTCTTGACGTATGCTAGGGTAGTGATTCCAAGGCGGGAGTAACGGCGAGTTTGAGGTGGGTTTGGTTGGTAGGCATCTCCGTAGGGATGAGTCCAACACTGTCTGGGTACTGTTTGAGGACCCAGTCGAACATGAGTTTCCCATCTCGGACCGAAAAAAAAACCCAGGAGCTTGCTGCTTGAAATTACCTATCAAAATAAAATTATTTGAATAAAAATGCCATTAGTTTAAAATTCGCGCTCAATTAAAAATGACTGATGACATAACGAGTACGTTCATAATATATCGAAAACTGACAGTGTACTTGTCAGTCAGACGACGGAGTAAACGCTTCTCGTGGTGCGCTTGTGAATTATTTTTAATTTTGGTCTTAAATTTGGATAGTAGTGGAAAAAATTGCATATACACCAATGGTGGTGAAGACATGCATAAACCTGGCACCTTATTCCGTTCGGGGGAAAGCCACTCGCGAAATAATCTTGTTGCTCGGGCAATAATAATAGTCTTCACCACCTTATTGTTTCACGTCTACATTAGCAGTTCTATTTCTGACTACTTTGTCCCAATCTCCGTCAGTTTCACTTTTGTAGATATTTTTAAACGCTTATGTAATTATGTATTATTTCAGGATAGTTTCAACTTTTCCCTACAGGACAGCAAATAACTCAGCCATCCATTATTTTCGATTAGAGAATAGCGATTACACCAAGATGGATAACATAGCTTACCTGAAAGGTTTCTCTATGCTCATAGATGTTACGCAGGATGAAGATCCACCTGATGGACTTATAACAATAGTCGATCTACAACATGTAAGTATAAGTTAATAATGTATAATTCATTTAATAGTATATTATACACTAAGGTGGTGAAGACTATTATTATTGACCGAGCACCAAAATTATTTCGAGAGTGGCTTAATCAGGGAGCTTCCAGGATTCGTGGCCCCTTGACTAATACTTTGATAAACTAATAATATTGTTACGAACTCACTGATTCAGAAGCCGGTCCTGTCGCGAACTGTAGATTTTGGTGAATGCGCTTTCTAGAATTTTCCATGGAGAAATGCAATGGTTTATCGCGAATGTTCTCGATTTTAAATTATACGCAGAGGTGGTGAATTCAAGAAAGTGCTAGAGATTCGAGGTACTATATATACGCGGGTTTCGAGTGAGTCAGGAGTTGTTCAGTATACAGTGAATCGGTAAACAGTTTCAGTATAGAGTGAGTGAACAGAAAGTGAATATAAATAGTATTGAAGATAAATTAGGACAATTATTATACCGAGTGTAGATAAATTAATAGACGTTAAGTAGTGTGTATATAAATTAAGTTTATTATAGTGTGTAAGTGTTTATTCAATAAATCAATAGAAATTAGCCATAGTGAGTGTATAATTTTATCCCACGGTAATAGTAGTTTACCTAACTAGTGCGGAAAGTGATACTTTTGCTGGCCGATTGCTGGCCGAACTCCGCTAAAGCGTCGTTCGGCCATCTGCAATAGCGTGCGGAAAAGTCACTTTACGCAAGTGTTAGGTATACTATTTTTTCTACTAGCATGCGGAAATAAGCTCAAAAGTTAACATAAAGAAACATTTCCTATTAAATACATATCAACAAACTAATTATTATTATTTGACATTCATTCAATGAGGCTTATACCAAGGCCATTTGAAAATGATTAAAAAATAAGTTTTTTTTATTGAAAATTATAGCAGAATTATAATAAATTTATCAATTTTTCAGTCATTTGGTAAACTACAATCATACAAATATGTATTTTAAATATTCAAATGTCAGTATACTCCCCAAAAACTTGACAAATTTACTTTTCCGCACTAGTGCGGAAAAGTGACTCTTTCCGCACGCTTTTTAGTGCGGAAAAGATTCACTTTCCGCACGTTAGTAGAAAAAAACTGTTTAAATAAATAAGAAAAACATTACAATATATTACTATTGAGGTGGTCTTACCTAGATTAGATTAGATTAGATGAGATTTTATGAGGTGGCTTTTGGCTTATTCCACTGCGACCTATTCAGATCTATTGTGATCCTATAAACTCTATAGATTACATTCTCCAGCCTGAGTCTTTGAAAAAATCTATTAGTGTGGAGACTGAACCTTTCATATAGCTCACTGTCAAAGGCTTTTCTTCGCCTAATCCAAAAAACCGCACATTTACAAGGCTCTCGCACTGACATAAAATATGTTCTTCCGTTTCTTCTTCTAGGTGACAAAACCTGCACATATCTTCGTTTGTCAATCCCATCAGCTTTAAATGCCTATTGAGCTTACAATGCGCCATTAACAGACCAACTACAGCTTTGACAGTATTCCTGTCATTGGCCATCAGATCTGCTGTAAATTTTAGTGAGTGTTCTAATATGAACTATTTCGCTTGCCTCTGTCCTGGTGAGTTCCTCCACCATTTCAGAGATTTGTGGGCCACTTCTTTGTTTTCCTTCTTGTTATGGTTTTTGCAACGCCGCAGAATAGTTCCGGCCCAACGAATGGCATTGTTTAGCCTTGTTTGGCCATTTCATCCGCCTTTTCGTTGCCCTTATGACCCTCGTGCCCCGGTACCCAGGCCAAAGATTACAGAATAAATATAAGATGTTTCACTCGTTCGAATGTATCGCGTGAAGCACCGATGCCTCTGGTGACTGTCTGGTGACTTGGATGGTACAGTACGTCGCTACGTCCTTACTTGCATTTAATTTGGCATATTATACGGGACGTCGCCCGTCGAGCGCTGTTATTTTAGAACGGTGTTTATAATTGGTTGCTCGTGTTTTATATTTATGTTGTATAGATTTTTTAAATTCATTAATTAATTGTTGAAATGAGCAAAAAATCTTATTAATATTTTTCTCTTTAATAGCAAAGCTTAAACACTAAATATTTTTTAATATTTGCTAATACAAAATTACGGATTTATTTTTTCATAATAAGGATATTATATAAACAAGTATTGGTTCTGAACTAACAAAAGAATGCCTAGAACAGTTCACTTTTCCTACAGAAATTAAAAATGTGCCTTTAAAAGTGTTTACAACAGATTACCAGAATCTATCAAGCCCAGAAGGAAATGCTTTAGTGTATGTTACGGGGTATTTGTTAAAAAATGTCTAATACAACATTCATGTGAAACATGCTTAAAGTTTGCCCATTCGGCTGATAATTTAATAAACAGAGAAACTTTTTTCTGTAAACTAAAAGCTTACACGACAAAGAAGGATGAATTTAGTGGCTTATGTGTACCATCAAGGGACATTGTTGAGAACGTTATTGCGATGGAAAATATATTTATCGAAAAATTCAATTCTATAGCTAACCAAAGGGGAATTGGTCAGTTCCTTTTGAACGAATTTACTAAATTTTCTTTTCATCCTCCAAGTAATCAATTTCCTTTCAAATATTATGCAAGTCTCTACACCAGAGTCCGTATATATTTTACTCTCAAATGTATATTGAAAGATTTGAAAGACAATAGATTAAATTTAACACATAAACCAAACTCCAAACTCAGTATTTTACAACATTTATAAATTTTTTTAATTTAAGTCCTGCAGCTGCTTCTCTTTTTACTGTTTTGAACTTGTCAATCCAAAAAATACGCGTTATTTAAAGATCAAAATTTAAGATTTAGTGGCTCTATTATTTTGGTGGCTAATGAGTATATTTAATTTAATTTGTGAGAAATATCTGATAGATTATCAATAAGTATCACAAAATTACCAAGATGCTGGATAAAAACTGTGAATTGATTCATTTTAAAAATTCAAGTTTATTTTTTACTTACCTTTTTAAATTCATATCCCGAACATTTTTCGAAATTATTAACATTTAAAAATAAACCTTTGTGATAAAGAATCCTATTAATTTAAATATATTAATTACCCCTGTATAGCTTAAAATAAAATAAGCTATTCGAACTGTTCTGGTATCTACCGATCTCGGTATTGACAACAAAAGCGAATCGTAAACATAATTTATGAGAGCGGTGTCCGTTTCGGACAGCAACTTGAATCAAACCGCCCTAGAGTGAAACATCTTATATTTATTCTGTAATCTTTGCCCAGGCTACCGTAACATTGCTTCGCTCACCCAGTGTCTTTAGGGCCCGCACACAATCCCATACTAGCTTAGAATTGACCTCTACGGAGTTGAGTGCCTTTAGCGCTGCTTGGCTGTCTGTGAAGATGGCAATTGAACGATATGTTCTCTTCTGCCTTTTAATTTCTTCCACACAGTGGTGAATCGCCGTCATTTCCGCCTGGAAAATTGTGACATTCCTTGATAGGCTTACTGGGAATGCTATCCCTTACTTTAGCCCTACTACTAATAATTATCCGTTACCATTTCTGGGATTACGGATTGTTGTGTTACGATATGTCTTGTTACCAATCTTATACATATATATTTATTTCAGACTCATTTAAGGCATATAACAACTTTTAAATTGGATGCTAATAAAAAGTTCCTGAACTTTCTTCAAGAAGGATTGTCTGTAAAATTAAAAGCTTTGCATATAATAAATTCCAAGTATTTTGTGGTAAAATTATTCAACATCATTAAAGCATGTGTTAAAAGCGATATACTTGAAAAGGTAAGAAATTTCATAAATATAATTTATTGCCAATTTCTCATGGAGTGATTTCGAAATAACTAGGTATATAATTGGAGATAAAGTTACAAACTTTTATGCCATATCAGTTCGTTTTGAATAGTAAATATTTTTGACTCCTCCCTTATTGTAAAAAAACGTATTTTGACACTGTTTTGGAGGATGTAAGTAACAATATTATTTACAAAATTTGGATAAATGTTTTCTAGTTTTTTCTCAATTTGTATGAAATGTTTTGACTCCATAATTTTTCTGTTACTCTTAAAGTAGGACTGCAGTAAGACTTCTGGCTTCGTTATATTTTATAAAATTTTGGTGGCAACTTCCTTTTTATTGATGACGCTCTTCGCTACACAACTTTCCGCAATAATTGCAGATTCCACATTTGTCACTTTACGATTTGATTTGAATATAGTAATTATTCATTTTTCGCCCGACTGTAGAAAATAGTAGTTTATCTAACAAGTGCGGAAAGTCACTTTACGCACGTGTCAGCACGGAAAAAAACCCCAAGAGTTAACATAAAGAAACATATATTATTAAATACATTACAACAAATTAATTATTATTAATATTGATATTGAATTTTAATTTGTACCATTCTGCAAATTAATTGCAGAGACTATAGCGTTTTCCAATAAAGTAAGATTTCGGGTTTTCACTGCTTTGTCAGCACTAATTTTCTTAATTTTTCAATAATTTGGTAGACTATAACCGTATATACTTTAAATATTCAAATGTCAGTATATACTCCCCAAAAATTTAATAAATTTACTTTTCTGCACTAGTGCGGAAAATTGACTCTTTTAACACTAAAATGAGTGAGGAAAGTGGACTTTTTCGCATGATAATAGAAAAAATAGAAAATACTGAAAGATATTCTATCGTTACATTATTTGTTTTGACAATAATTATTATACTTTGGTTTATTATGATTTTTAGATACATTTCCATCCACAATGCGCATCATTAGATGAATTGTATGATATTATTGGACCTAAAGAAGGTCTACCAGAAGAATTAGGTGGAGATTTACCTTCTTTAAAGGAACTTCGTCAACATACGAAAAAGCAGTTCGAGCAAAGACAAGAATATTGGAATTCAGAAGAACGACTTCGTAAAAATTGTGAATTTTTTCAAAAAAATAATAATATAATCCATTAAAAAAGTGTTAAAAATTTAAGACTTAATACAATTGTGGTAGTCTAAATATGTGTTGCAATTTTGATAATTAACTTGTAAAATATTGTTTGGCTTCTGAATTTAGTAAATTGAAATGTATTTTTTTTAAGTGAAAAGAACTTTTATTATAAAATATAAAATGTGCGAAGTAATTACTAAATTTTTCAGAAACAAATTTAACTTTATATACACTGTGTTACTTATAAGATGCGACATAGGAATTCCTGTACAAATCTGTCAAACGCGAGCTAAATTTTTTACCAAATAGCGTTCATAAAATAGTATATTAAGTAAAAGTTCATATTAAGGTCTTTGAAACACGCGCGATTTTTCGAAAGTGCTCGAAATAAAGCATGTGTTTTAAAGACCAGTTATCCACGAATACTTTACGCTATTTTTTTTTTATTGGTGCACTTTGAAATTATAAATACTGGTCTATAGCTACTACAACAACAAGAAATGGAAATAAGAACTAATAATGTCAAATGGTTGAATTCGTGATGTATATGTATATGATGTATACCTTGCGTTGTCATGGAAATGAGAAAAACATAAACAATTTGTATTTTGATGGAATTTCAACCTTATTGAGTTCTGAGAATGTCAATAGTATTAATTTAAATACTATTTCCTAAGATTTGAAAAATCGAAATATTAATATTTCAAACAATACCAACTGAACTTTCCATTTTAATTTATAAAATTGGAATTATTAAATAATGTTCGAATAACGGTTTTGACGTTACAAATTACTCCTGTCAGATCAATAAAAAAATTGTCATTTAGACAGGTTTTTATCTGATTTAGACAAAATGTTTACATATACGGTAGTCAACTATCGTGAAAAATATTTAAACTTGAAAAATAAAATAAATAAAAACAAAAATAATTAAATAGATTTAAAAAATTGTTTCAATAATACCTACGTTGTTTACCGAGAAGGAAAAGCCCTGGTTATTTAAACAAGTTAAATTGAACGAACATTAGCTTAAATAAAATAAAGATTCAAACAAACTAAATTGTTCTATTTCATCGTTCCTTTTTACATAAATTGAAATTTTGTGTTTGTGGTGAGTAGACCTGCTGGTTTTTGGTGTTTATACTTTTGTACCCCATTTACAGATCGAATCCAGTCAGGATTATCCTTATCCAATAATGTAGCAGGTTCTCCTGGTGATTAAATTAAAATAAAGATAAGTATAATATATTTTTATCATATTGATATCACGATTTCAGGTAACAGAACCTAGAACCGCAATAAGCAATAGGGGAACATTGGAATTTAAGCAGGATAAATAAATCCATTGTACCTCAACTTATACATTGGAAGACCTACATCAATTGATGGTTTCAGCTGACGCCATACTGTAGTGGATCGTGTGGATCGTATTGTAGTGCCATCTAGCGGCACTTATCGAAAGTAGGCCTGAGGTAGAAAAATAGGTAACTACTAAGGGTAATTAATGTGGAACCATCTACATTTTAATCACTTAAAAATGACAATGTTGCCATCTTTCAATTATAAACAAACTAGATATTTCAGTGTTCCTGTGGAAACCCGAGACACACCTTAAATATATTTGTGATATTAATAAAAGTGGAAAAATTGTGTATTTTGTTTGTTTTAAGTTGAGAACATTATCTATTTATTGTTCGCCAATCGCCACACTTCTATTATGGAGAAAGATAAGTGAGTATCACAATACCAACAATACCATGGTTTCAGTTTTCCAAAAGAGCCACGCGCTGGTAACATTGTTACACTTACTCATCTTTGTCCATAATAAAAGTGTGGCAAATAATAAATATTTGTTTTGAACTTAAAACAAATAAAGTACCTACCTACACAATTGTAAGAAACCTTTTTTTCTTGTATTTATTATGTATAAACTTAATAATTTTAAAATGTACACGAAAACATAATATTCATAATACCACAAACATATTTAAGGTGTGCGTCTTGGTTTTTTACAGGAACTCTGAAATATCTAGTTTATAATTGAAACATGGCAACATTGACATTACTGAGTGAGTTAAAAGTAGATAGCTGTACACTAATCACAGTTTCTGATTTCCCAGTTTCCTACCTTGTACCTACTTTCAATACGTGCTGCTAGATAGCACTACAATCGATCCACCGCAATATGGAGTCAAATAAAACCATCAATTACTGCATAACTTTTTGTCAAAAGTGTGTGCAGAGAACTGGAAAAGAGCTGTGAGTCATAAGCATAAAGAAGAACAGAAAATGAGGCAACTGGACAATATCATGAATGGAACCGTTGAATCTATAATAATTAATGTTGGAGTTGAAAATTCGTCAGATTCTGATGAAACGGAATTTTGATTAGGTACCAGTTTCTAACACATCAGCCCTTTCTAGGGTTGCAAATCAGTCTCATATGTAGAACTTACTAATAAATTAATTAAATTGAATAATCTAGGATCTTATTCTTACCCAACTAGACTGCACTGTTCCGGCAAATTTATCACTTCTAAATATATTTGAATGGTAATGGTATTAGGATTTTATTGTCCTCGCTACCTGCGGTTCACTATACAGGAATAATCTAGCTAAAGCTGCTAACAGGACACTTATTTACATGAAGAAGTGCTCACAATTCTGTTCAATCCCCCTGAAGTGTTTTAGACACGTTTTTAAATTTATAATGAGCTCTTCAGCTATCAATATGATAAAAATACAATATAAGGATTAATAATCATAATTTTCACCTACCTATAATAGAAATGTTAGGAACATATACTTGCTCTACACGTTTTAATATTTTACGTTGTAATAATTCAACCCTTTCGCATGCCTGCTGAGATTCTGAATAATATTGTCCCTTTCTCTTCTCTTTGAATATCCAACAACAGAACAAAACAACGGCATTATTATTAATTTATCCACACAATCTTGATATAATAACAACATAAAAAAGCGAAGTTCAGGTTTCTTTGCTCCCAGGCAATATGACGGACGATATGTGACGTTAACCATTTTTAATGGTCAATTATTAAATAAAATATCAGAGTTCATTGCCAAGAGATAATGTTTAAAAAATGAGTTTGAATATTATAAATGTCTGTAGATTCGTGACAAGTAAATAAATATCTGTAGAAAACTATATGAATTTGTGGAGTTATAGTGGTGAGATTATTGTAGATAAAAATTGTTTTTAATAGTTTAAAGGTTGGTATAGCATGGTCTGTAGTGACCAAGCGTTTATTTATGGATATTTTTTCTAATAATTGGGATACGAAATAAATATTGCATGTGCATATTTTTTCAAGTCTCTACCTTTTGTTGTTTCATTGTAACTTTCAATTTTAATTCTTGAATTTTTATTATGTTTTTCATAAATTTAAATCGGTAATTTCTATTATGTTTTTCATAATGGAAATTCGTGTATTATTATTATGAAAAACATAATGGAAATTCAACAAATAAAATTATTGAAAACAGAAAGAAAAAAAATTATGAAAAATATAATACAAATCCGTTTTGAATTATTTATTCAATAATTTTTATTCTTGAATTTGAAAAATGTTTTTCATAATTTTAATTCTTGAATTTCCATCATGTTTTCATAATTTCAATACTTGAATTTCAATTATGATTCTAATAATAATAATACACGTATTTCAATTATGAAAAACATAATAGAAATTACCGATTTAAAATTATGAAAAACATAATAGAAATTCAAGAATTAAAATTATTGAAAACATAATAGAAATTCAATTTACATTATGTATTGAGGTTGCCTATTCTTAACAGAATAATTAGGGAATAAACATTTTTGAAAGAAGAGATATTTTTGTTTTTGTTTTTAAAACGATGTTATTAAATACCAAAACGGCACGCCATACACTTAAATGTTTTTTTTATGCAATTATGCAATAAATTAGAGATAGTGAAGTAGAAATAACCTTACTCTGACTTATGTAGTGTACCATCCAAACTTTATATGTTAATTTTTCAAAATTACTCATTTTTTAGATAACTGAAAATGTCGTTGCCATTTAAATTTACTGCCAGTGATATAGTTTCAAGTGGTAGAACAACAACGGACAAAATTGAAGCAATTAAAATTTGGTTAAGTAACAGTAAAGAATGTTATGTTCCTAAAGTTATGTGTGAAGAGTTGATAGTAATATTTTTATTATGTACTAACAATGACGTTGAGTTTACTAAAACTACTATAATAGCGCACTTTAAATTGAAGAAGGATACTCCCGAGCTGCATAATCAACGAAATACAGACGGTGAGGACATGAAAGAATTTTTTAACATGTGGTGAGTTGTTATTTTCAAATTTCTTCATAAAATCTTGAAAAAAAGAAATGATTTTATGTATGTAATCCTATGCTAATCTGACAACAAATTATTAGCCATCAGCCAGCAGTAACTATCTCAGGTAGTAATCAACCTTACCCCATTTTCTTTTCTACAATTTTCTCAAGATTTTGATAAAAACCTTAGTTTTTCCGTTATAGTCTTCCCTGGTTTTCTGCCATTTTTCCATTACTGTACCTCTGGCCTCTTTTCGCCCTTTCGTGGGAAATGATTCTTATTGCCATATTGCCATTTTTCTGTTACATTTTTCAAGCATGAGCTTATGTTTTGTTTCTGTTACATTTTTCAAGCATGAGCTCATGTTTTGTTTTGTTTTAGTACTTCGTGTCTTATTGGCGCTTCATAGATCATTATAGATGATACTGCCGACTGGATCTGGGTTCGCTTTCATTCGTTTTGTAAGGGTATTTTAAGCTTCCCTCTTTTTTCTAAGTATGTATTTTATTTAATTTTCAAGTCCGATCAACTGATTTCCTACTTGGAACCAATACTTGCTATTTCATATTCTCCAACTAGAGCAATGTATTCTGTTTTTGCCACTGCAACTTATGATCGTTATCTCTTTAGCCTATCTACTACAGCTTTATCTGAAAGCTGTATAATCTGCTCCAACAAATCCTCCCTTTGTATTTTAGCAATTATAACGAGATCGATCTGCATATGCTATGTCCTTACCCAGATTAAATACAAGTACATTCAACATCAGTGGTCCTAGAATTGAACCTTGAGGAACTCCGCCTGTTCATTCATTCATGCGCTTGGGTTGGGCTCAACAGCCCAGGCACTTGAACTGAATCTTAGTATCAGTACCAATGTTATCTATCTACTTCTATATAGTTTATCTGGAGGGATCTTCAGTAGTTGTGATGGTTGTATTAATTCCACTCCAAAGTGCTTCCTTGTAATTTCTCACAGAAGCAGAGTATATGAGTAGAAGTTTCATCGTAGAGTTCACATTTTCTGCACATAGGTTCACAAACTTTGCCCATCATGTGCAGATGCTTCCTCAGGATACAGTGTCCAGTCACCAGGTCGGTAACTGTCTTCAAATTCTCTTACCCAGCTTCAACAGCCTGGAAGAGAGCTCCTTGTCTAACTTATGTAGTAGGTGTCTTTGTGCCAGCCTCCATTTGAGTTGGTGTTCCGCTTAACTAGCCAAACTCGCTTGTTATTCTATTCTTCCCATTTTCTTTTTGTACAAAGCTTTCTTTTAGGTAGGATTGAGTGATTTGTATAAGGCTCC
>CAJUYG010000466.1:37382-52215 GCA_910591675.1 Galerucella calmariensis
TTAAATAAATGATTTATTACTCCTCGTACTTTCTGTACAGACTATAATAATTGAAGGATAAAGAAGTAGGTATGTTAAAAATGAAATTATATGTTCAGGTATAACAAGCACCAACTAAAAGTTACCAGTAACTTTGATATTGAAAAATACCATAATATGGGACTGTAATTAGAGTAAAACCTGTTATATCAAAATAAAATTTTACTTCGAAACTTATACAATGCTATTCAATAGTCCCCTCCCCCCCCTCGTATCTTTTGAAAGGCTACACTTACATTTCTTACTTCTCTACGAATGGTAACAGGTGACGTAATAGTTATAGATAACGTCACAGTGCCACTCTGGCCAATAATTTTAAATAAGACCTTATGGCAAATGATATCTCGCTTGAAAGGCATTGACATTGGCTACATAGCCATATTAATTTTGTTTGGGTTTAAAATAATTTTGACGGATAAATTAAATAAATACCAAAATTATTGAAATTATTTTTTTAAATTTAATTAATCAAATATCAACAATGGATTCTTATAGCAAGTGATCGAAATGTGCTCCGTCTACTTCCTGACAGTAATACATCCTATTAGTAAACTCTTGTCGTTCTCGTTCGAATGTGTCAGCTGAAATTGCATTGCATTCTTCAATAATTCTTTCTTTCAAAACGTCAATGCTATCTGGTGCCGTAGTATAAACCTTCGATTTCAAGTACCCCCATAGAAAAAAATCTAATGGTGTCAGATCTGGTGACCGAGGAGGCCATTCTATAGGACCTCGCCGGGCGATTCATCTACCTAGATATCCTTCATCCAGGTAACGTCTTACTACACCATAATAATGTGCAGGAGCACCATCTTGTTGAAATGTTATTTCCAGATGGCCGAATTCATCTGGATTATCTTCCAGAATTTCAAGAATTATCGGCTCAATTGCATTTTGTAACATCTCCAGATACACTTCACCGCTTAAATTTGAATTAAGGAAGACAGGACCAACTATGTGGTTTCCCAAAATACCTGCCCAAACATTGAATTTTTCTGGAAATTGGGTATGTTGTTTACGAAAGGTGTGAGGATTTGTGTCACTCCAATACCTTACATTTTGTGTATTCACATTTCCATTGAGACAAAAAGTACTTTCGTCACTGAAACAAATTGTTTCTGTGTAATGTGGGTTTTGACTAATTTTATTTGTCATACATTCACAGAATTCGAGTCTTCTGTCGGGGTAGTCATCCGAAAGGTGGAGCACCAGTTTTAACTTGTATGGATGAAATTTATTTTCAGCCAACACTCTCTGTACTGTACTTTTACTTACTTTACAGATAGACGCAACTTTAGTTGAAGAGGAAGTAGGGTTTACTACCATTTCAGCAACTATATCAATTTTTTTATCATCACTAAATGTTGGTCGACCAGATCGTTTGGCATCTTGAACACTACCTGTTGCTTCAAACTTGTAAAGAAGCTCCCTCAAATAAGTTCTCGAGATAGGACGATCTGGGTATCTCTCATTAAATAAACGTTCCGCTTCATGGAGATTCTTTCTAGATTCACCAATTATTAAGGTAACTGCTACTTTGTCGGCTTGAGTATGTACCATTTTGCCTATGAAAACTCTTAAACGTCTCGTTAAACAATAATAAACTTAAATATTCAAGCTATTTAGAAAAATTTTGCAAAGCAACAAATACTATTAAATTAAAAACGTCAATATTTTGACAACTAACCAGAGGCGTACTGAAAAATCTTCAATATTTAAATGATGAAATAATAATTTTGGTATTTATTTAATTTATCCGTCCAAATTAGTTTAAACCCAAACAAAATTAATATGGCTATGTAGCCAATGTCAATGTCTTTCAAACGAGATATCACTTCCCATAAAGTCATATTTAAAATTATTGTCCAGAGTGGCACTGTGACGTCATCTATTACTATTTCGTCACCTGTTACCATTCGTAGAGAAGTTTACAACACTTTATTTTCACCCTCCAAATTTTATTAATGTAAGTGTAGCTGTTCAAAAGATACGAGGGGGGGAGGGGACTTTTGAATAGCACTGTATAATCAGCAAAAAAAGAGGAACTTGGACTATGAATTTTGTAAATAAAAATAACATTTAACTGGGTTAGACCATGATGCTTTGTTGAAAAGAAACAGCAAATATGATAAAGTGGTGATAAAGATTGAACTACCTAATGAATATTTTTATATACCTACCTATATAAATAAACACAAAACTGACAAATGTCGTTGACAGTTGTATTAAAAAAGCAGTGTAAAACGGGCTGCAGTCTGACCAATCAGTAGACAGCAGAAATGCCAACTTAAATTCCAATCCTAGTCTAAAAACACGTTATGCTTTTTTTAGGTTTGTGAACAAAGAGAGTGGTTTAATTATCAATGTATCCCAATTATAGATTAAAAATCATATATACAATTCTTGGTTATGCACTTATGTACCTAGACATTTTTGAATTGCATTTCATTGTGTCTTTAGTGAGTACATCCTTGAATACCGTACTTAACTCCTTTTGTCTTCTGTATCTGGAATATTCAGGACACTGTGTTTTATAAAAAGAGAATAATGACTGTATACATTCTGGTGCTGGTTATTGAGGAGATATTGGTGCGTATGAGCAGGCGGTTGAAGGCAATTTGATCTCTTCGTTTGTCTGGTATTGCTTATGGCTTCTTTTACTTTGAATGGGGCAAAACAGCGGCTAAAAATTTAGTTTGTGTTTGTGGTAACATTTGTGAATCTGGAATGACTATGGGTGTTGCTTCCTTCGTGCCAATTCCCATTACATTCAAGAGCGCATGCACTCACTCTCGCTTCCTCCTTAAGAAGCAGAGCAAGAAGATAAAGATTGAGAATTGAAACCATTGAAGCAGTCGGGCTGCTTTCCATCGCACAGACGGGCAAGCCTCTGAAATTTTGTTACCTCCAATTCGGTTTTCCTTTGATCTGTTATTGGCCATCAAACTAAGGCTACATAGCCGACCATGACGTATTAAAAAAAGCCTGAAGGTACAATAAGACATTTTATAGTTGTTGATAACAATTTTTACAATTAAAATAATTATTTATGAATAACAGTTTAAATGTGATTACATTATTTATGTAAATTTGATTTGTATTGATCAGTTATTTGAAATAGTTATTAATAATGAAGGAAAATGGACGATATTATTAGAAATATAGTTTAATGTCATTTTATGAATGCTTATTAATTTTATTTGTTCACATAACTTTATTAGCATATCAATACTTTTGAATAATTCTTAGGTTTATCTGCCTATAAAAATTCTTTGTTATGGCTTTAAGATAAGTAGACGTTGTGAATGCAAAATAACCATTTGTTATATAATATTATATACCACTTCTTAATTGGTAGACCATGTTTTATGTTGGCGTGGTACCTTTCATTTTGGACCGACTTTCGATCAGTATGTTGGTTCTTGTGAAATATTCTAGAAATTTCTCCTCATTCCTTAAGTATAATTTTAAAGAATAGGAATTGTTTAGAAATTTCAAATGGTTTTATTTTGAATTGTTCTATAAAGTGCTTATTGACACACAGTTTAGCGGAAATAAAGTAAAATATAAGCTTAATTACAGTTTTCCCTAACAATTGTCATGTTTAAGTAAAGCGTGTTATCAATAGATGTCAAGATAATAGCACCGTACACTAACTAACAATACATTATCCATATGGATTTATGAGAATATTCACCTCAACATCGAATATGCGCTTCTCAGCGAAAAGCACTTATATTTAGAGAGCTCGCTGTTTGGATAAGCCAAATTGGTATGTTCCGTCTCCGCAATATCCTTACGGTCACACCTTTTATAAAAAAAACCATAATATCTCTGTATTTCAGGCAGAGATTTATGCTATCTTAGAATGTGTCAGAATTAACAAACATAGGACTGATACTCATAGGATAAACATGCTAACTGACAGCCAGGCAGCCCTTGCAGCTTTAAACAGCCGCAAGGTAACATCCAGATTGGTAGAAGGATGCCAGAAAGAACTAAATGAACTAGCAGACCACATTAAAGTAGGATTGGTGTGGGTGCCGGGACATTACGGTATTTCTGGAAATGAACAAGCTGATGAACTTGCGAGAAGAGGTTCAGCAACAGCATATGTTAGACCAGAGCCAGCTCTTGGGACCACAAAGAAGGTAGTTCGAGGGCAAATACAAAAATGGGTACAAAGCCAACATAGACTTCAGTGGAAGAACACTCCAAAGCAGGTACACTGTAAAACCTTCATAGGTGACACATGTTTAAAACGGGCCGAAGAACTACTGAATATCAGTAGGAATAAGCTAAGAATTATTACAGGTTATCTAACGGGTCATGCCCTGGTAAAAGATCACCTGCATAAAGTAGGGTTATATAACAGGGACCTCAGCTGCAGACTTTGTGGCATATAGACCAAGACCGTAACCCATATCTTATCTGACTGTGAGACACTGGACTCAAGGAGACAAACAATCTTCGGAGAAGCCAATGTGCCACCTGAAGTATATGGCACACATCCAATGGACCTATATCGTCTACTCGAAGGTACGGGGATAACTGGATGGGTGGACTGAATATGGGAGTAGAGTACAATAAGCCAATTGGCTGTAGTGCTCCCGGCATCCAGAACAAAAACAAACAAAAAATCTCTTCAAATAAATGTCTTGATCATTGCTACTATTGCAGAATTGTCCAAGGACTCCAATTTCACTTGTTCCGTCGAGTATTCTAGGAGTATTCCTTTTTTTGCCACATTACCCGTTTCTACTAACTTTGCGATTTAAGGCCGATTTCACAATATGTTAGTCGACTTTTTGAAAAGGAGGCTTTTAGATAAAGTGTCCTTTCTAACTGCGGTAAAGTTAGTTCAGTTTCATAAATATTTTTGAAGTTGTCTTTAGTTAGAGTACTTTTTATCATTTAGTCTCGTTGTTTATTGTGTGGAATTCCCTTAGAACATAAAACAGACAGGAAGGAGTCTTGTCACTCATTAGCTGTATAAGAAACTGCGACGGAAGTCGCCATTTGCAACACCCTAATTATGACTCATTTGTGAAGTTGACGTTTACTGACGTAGATTGTAGGCACGTTTTTTTTACATATTTTATTCACCATATTGGTTGAATGACGTCAGTCTCCGCTGCAACGACATGTTGGAGTCATCAGTGGCACATAAAAAAACGCAGTTGTTATTTAAATCATCTGACCACTGACAATCTATTTCTAAGTGGATTGTTGTAATCAGCAGTTCATCTGATAGTTCCACTTGAAATTTTTTCAATTTCTGACGCTGTTAATAGCGGCTTCAATGCCTTGTTATTGTTACCACATTTTAAATTTATTTCTATTAATTCATCCATTTCTTTGAGTGCTTCAAAAAATCGTTAGTTTTTTGAGGTTAAGCTGTTTACATACCACCAAAGTTTTCCACCACCTCGATACAACGGTGGAGTGGTTTGCAATTTTAGTTGATGCAACAGTAATAAATGAACGCGTCATTTCTTCAATCTACAATCCACCAATGAATATAAAAACGCAGTTGGTCGATTGGTGGATCTATCGGTGAATAAAAGAACATGCCTTCTTTATGTGGTTTTTTTGGTGAAAATAAGATTAAACGAAAGTATTATCAGAAGTATTATTCTATATTCGTATTTTCATTGCTTCTAGACAATATTGTTTGTATAGGACATAGGTCAGCTTATAGTTTTATATTTAATACATTTCAATAAGCTACAATTTCAAAATTTCACATATCCCATACCCTATACAAACAGTACGCCACTGTCAAATCGGAAACGACTATTCGCCATTTGCAACCTCCTATTTGGACGCAAACTTATTTGGTAAATGCTCCTTCCTGTCTGTTTTATGTTCTAAGGGAATCCCAGTAACTGGGGAATTTATTTTTTTGCTCCCGTTTGACATTTGACGTAGCTAGTGACATAATAACAGAAATGAAATGGTAACTTGCCAAAAGCTATTAGAATTATTGGCCACCGATGCGTTGAGAATGCAGCTAAAATGTTATTTTAATCACCATAAAAAGCCTGCAAAAATCATATAAATTGAATATGAGACATCAACTGTCATTCTTGTCATAAAAACCACTTTTTGTTGGCCACACTGACCTTAAACTGAACTCCCCCTGTTCAAATAACAACCATCCCATCCGTAACTGAAAGCGAGAGTACTCAAAACTCAAATAACGTCAAGAATTATCAAACGAAAAAATCCCTAAATCGTACGACTTTGTCAAACTTATTTTAGATTTTTTTGAACGTCGATCGGTGCTTACCAAGGCAACATCAAAGGCATTTCACTATTTCAATCAGTTTAGTTAAACGGGTTTAATACTATAAAAACGGTCATAAACTCGATAACTGCCTGTAAATGAGTTAAAGTTATCTCCACACTTTCAGGTAAACAGTAGTTGAGTTGCAACAAAACGTACAATTGATTAATGGCCGTATGCACCGTTTATAGCACTAAAAAGCCCGTTTAACTAAACTTGTTTTATCACTTCTGTATCTGTATCTGTAGAGTAGGGAGGGTGAGTGTAGGCTCACAGCGCTCAGGCCACATGTGACCCATTGTACATCCTCCCGAGGAGTTGTCCTCCTAGGTCATTGTCCATCCTGTCCTTCCCAGGAAGATGGACAGGTCACTAGGAGGCATCTCCTTTATATCAGCAGGTGTAGGCCAAGACGCACCGAACACACACTCTCTTATTGACGATAACTCCAGACACTCGCATAAGACATGCCTGACAGTTTCATCTTCCTTTTCACACATCCTGCATAGAGGTGTGTGCACCAGCCCCATAGTATGGAGGTGTTTCCCTAGTTGACAGTGGCCAGTCAGAAATCCTACTGTTAAACGCAGGTTTTTCCTGGTCATCACCAAATATTTGTTAGGCGCCAGCTTCCCAGGGTCGCCCAGGGTGATCCTGGCAAGACTGCATCCCATCTCTTAAGGGATTGAGCAAGGGTGCAACGTTTGGCTAGTCGTCAGGCTATAGGTGTCAATGGGCCCTAAAATGTCTAGTCCTTTACTCCTGTCGTGCCGTTTAGCCCACCTCAGGATAATATTGTTATCTGTCGAGGCGTTAGCTAAATCTTGGTGGCACTCTAGTACTATCCCCCGATATAACACGTTGTCTGTTCAAGGCTAATAGGGCTTGTCTACTAGCAGTGCAGATTGTTATGTTTTTTCCTTTTCTGGTTAGTTCTTTTGTGGCAATTGAGATACCAGCCAGTTCTGTTTGAACTACGCTGGTATTGTTTCCCATTCCCCACTTAATCCTTAGGCTTATTGCTTTGGAGTAAACTCCACATCCTGAGCTTTCTTTCATTTTTGAGCCATCTGTCTAATATATGCATATTGCATTTGCAGTATTCTGAATCTGTATTCTGTTTTATTTGTATTTTGTAGGATTGATTAAACACAAACCTAGGTTCAATTGCATCATTGGCTGCCTGCAGCAGAGATCGCGCTTATTAATTGTTTTTCAAAAACTGCAAGGAAACGGACATACACAAAATAGGTGGGACATAAGGG
Organism: Galerucella calmariensis; assembly: GCA_910591675.1. Classification (NCBI taxonomy): domain Eukaryota; kingdom Metazoa; phylum Arthropoda; class Insecta; order Coleoptera; family Chrysomelidae; genus Galerucella; species Galerucella calmariensis. The sequence goes on from CAJUYG010000466.1 coordinate 44,976, forward strand.
ATATCATTTTAATTTTGCTTATTTACATTTTTGAAATTTTTTTGGTACCACTTTTCGTTTGCGAGATATAGTTAGTTGTATTGTAAGTTTTAAAATTGACAGACTGTATACTTATAATGTATTACGAATTACGATCTTGTACCATCGCTACACTAGGCTGCCCCTCCGAACAACCAACTTTCAATTTTTGCCTACTCTGCATGTTTCTTTCATGTACGGTTTGGATAATTTCTTCAGTCGACTCGAACTCGTGGTATAGCAAAAACTAAATAAGTAGTCCGTATAGAAAAAAAACCGCCGTGTACTGTTAATTGCAACTAGTGTTTATATTCGAAAAAATAAAAAATAGAACGTTTTTCAATTGCTGTTGATTTTTAAACATTCAGTGTATTTTATTATTGTGATATCTTTTGTCGAAATGACACCTAAGACAAATCTCCAACCATTTTATCATGGATTAGATAATATTCCTGAAGGAAAAATGAAAGATGTGCAGAAAATCAGAAATTGGTGAGTTATAAAAATCAAATTAAACAAAGTTTAAGAGAACCCTCAGTAAAAAATGGGAATTCTGCTAAATAGTTTTACAGTTAACAAGGCTTTGTGAATAAATTTAATTTAAAATTTTGTTCTGCTTTTTAAATCGCTTGTTAACAAAATTACCGCTAAATTTAAATAACGACCTACCACGATCTAAGAAACTGACTTGACTTGACTTAGGCTTGAGATGCAATAAAACTATAAAACTTTTCGGATTTACCGTGCAGAGCCACACTATGGAAAAGATGAAAAAGAAAAAGTACTAAGTAAACTATAATAAGAATGACCCAAATGTCTTATACAGTTTTCAGGTAATAATTTATTATTCGCCTGCTATCTACATCGCCGCAAAAGAGATTACCAAAAGAAACACCACAGGTAATAAAATTCACATCCTTACGGATAGTAGACAAGCACTACTAGCCCTGAGCAGACCACGTATCACATCAGGCCTAGTACTGGAGTGTCACTCTAGGCTGGATCAAGGGCCACAGTAAATCGAAAAGTAACCACATTGCCGACTCACTAGCCAGGAAAGCAGCCTCCCAAAAACTCTTGGGACCTGGCATTTTCATTGGTCTGTCGGCGTCGGCTATGATTGACCTAATAAAGGAAAACTCCCTTGAAAAGTTTAATGGTAGATGGAACGATGCAGAAGGTTGCAGGCTTGCCAAGGAACTGCAGCAGTATCCGGACAGAAAAGTAGCCAAAAAATACGTGACTATGAACAGACAGAACCTTTGGACAGCTACGGGTATTCTGACCGGTCACTGCCACCTACGAAAACACCTCTACTGACTGGGTCTGTTTGACACTTCACTTTGTAGAGGATGTGAACAGGAAGATGAGACTGTCAAAACATATTCTTTGTGAATGTCCGACACTCTCTCAATGTAGGTTTTCTGTATTCGCGAAGTACGGGCTAACACAAGCCAGCATGGGAGCTTACTTCCGGCGACGTTATAGCCTACTACAAACAAGTAGGTTGCATGACGAGCTAGAAGGAAGTCTGAACCTCAGAAGAATGCACAATGGGCCAATTGTGGCCTAAGTGCTGTGGGGTCACCCACCCTTCAAATTCTTACAGATACAGATATTATTCGCCAACAAAATAAATACGGCTAATACTTTTATGGCTTTATTGTATGTCATTATCCCGTCTCAGGTCAGGTTAGTTTGTTAGATCGTGAAAAGAACTATACAAGATATCGTCAACTGTTTAAAATCATTAATTTTTACGCGCTGTATTATTAGTCTCAAGAAAACCGGAAAAATTTAACCTCTAAAATATCTAGTCACAAAATGTGAATATACCCTTTTCACAATTCACATAATTTATTTATTAAATAGTTGAATTAATCAGAAGCAGTTTTAATTTACATTAATTATTAATTAATGAATAATTAATGTGATAAAATAGTATTAAAAACAGGCTCCCCCTCCGTAATCAAACCAATATTATTAGTTTAATTAGATGATAATGGCCGAAATTCAAATAGAAGTCGAGATTCGGAATATAATATTAACAATAATATTATGGAAAATATACCAATACCTCCTTTTTTTCGACTTTTTTTACGATAAAAACAGTTATATACAAAAGAAAACTATTTACTTTATTCACAGTTTTCTGCTAATAAACTGCCAACAGTAATTACACAAGTGGTGGTAATTTTTTGATAGTTTCAACTGGTTTCAACTAGATGCACGAATCTTTGTTGCTATGGAAATCTCACGAGTGGACAAAGTCCACGAGTTGGATTTCCTAATAGCAATGAAAACGAGTGCTAATATAGTTGAAATTATTTTTAAAAAATTATTACCACCAATGTGATTATTTTTTAAACTATTTAGGAAAATGTTGAGCAAATATGTAAGTATCTTTATAAGATGATATGGTGGTTTTTATTTGTAGCGATTAGGACGACACATAGTTAATCCAAAACAAGCTGAGTTTCTCTGTAAGAAAAGATTTATTGTGTTTTATGACACATAGTTTACATAAATCAATTAAAGTACTAACTAATTAACTAACCTGTAAGAAAAGAAACGACATTTAATGTTATTAATTACAATGTCGGTCCTAAAACACAATTATTATAACTTATTCTTCCGTTAATAAAAATTAATTGGAAAAAGTACTTTGACATTGATGCTTTTTCATGACAGCCAGATAATAATCGTTCACTATGGACTATAGACTATAAATGAACAATTCTGCCTTGATGACGCTTGATGTGCGGGAATATTTAAAGAAAAATCACATTTTTCTTCACATCTTTATTAAACAGGTTAACTGACAGCAAATTTTTAACGTCAAATAAAAATGACACTGACAAATGTCCGGTACCCAATTAGGCAATCCATCGATCTGTCAAAATAAATTCAATATGGCGGCGACGGTCAAACAAATAACAAAGTTGTGTTTGAGTGTTTGTTTATCCATTGGTTTTCTTTCTGTTTTTTGGCTGTAAATTGTGATTTTTGAATAGTAAAGTATTTGTCTTGTGAAATGCATTCGATATGTATTGTGGTTGGTTGTGGAAGCCGTTCTAATCGTGATGAAGTTTCGTTTTATCGCGTTCCCGCAGAGACAAAACACCATAAACCACCTTTAAACCCCATAAAATAAAAAGCAAACCGTTTTATAACTATAACACTCTTCAACTTTTTGAAGATTAATGGCTACTGACACGCATAGGTCTGACACGGTACTGATTCCAATGTTTGACCGTCGCCGCCATATTGAAAAGATCACGTGGTCTGGATTGCCTAATAGCTTACGCATTCATTTAAACGAAAATCCAATCAAACAGCGTGAGTGAAAAAATTATTGGAAGTAATTACACAAGTGCATCAAAGTTACTGATAATTTTTTATGAAAGCATGTTGTCTTTAGAAGTCGGGATCTTTTAACAAAATATGAAAATAACCGAATGCAGTTTTTACTGACAACATGCTTGAATAAAAAATGATCAGGTCTATTTTGATGCACGAGTGTAATAGGGTACAAGCATAAATTTTGCTATTGGTGAGAATTGACGCTTTATCAGGTCTCCTAACACCTTGCATGCCTATTTTTTCAAAATAATATAAACTTTACTTTTGAAACGACTTTAAAAATCATAAAATTTGAAAGTCCGCTAAAACGCGCTTTACGTCATAAAGATGGCTGCCCCATGGTGTGACGTCATTTGTTTACGTTCTTATTCGTGTATCACGCTCTGGGTTTTTATGACCTAATTTGTTTCTGAAAGCTGTAAAAATGGATAAAGCCGAAAAAACTTTGTATTCCAAGTATTGCATTGTTTCAGTGTGTAAATCAACGTCTATTAAAACTCCAGACAAAATCTTTGTTAGTTTACCTGGTGGCGCAAGCAAAAATACACTTAAGAGAAGGGCATTACTTTTGTTTGTGAAGACCATTTTAACGTAGGTACCTACTTCTATGCTGGTAATTTTTATTCTTAAATAGTTCGAGGTTATGTACACCATAAAAACATAATTTTCTTACGAACACACATCGAAATATGGTTGGTATGTATTATATAAATAAAACATAGTTTGAATCGTACTTACGATAATGCTCTTACTCCTCTTATTTTCTCTGCATTAAAGCAGCTGTTTGATTTCAAAAATTCAAGCAGCATAAATGAGTCTACTTTGGGTAAGTTATCAGTTTGTGCTTTTACAAAACCTTCGCTAACCATATCTTTACTCACAAAATATGAAAGAATCGTCACTGAACACTGAACTAGTAAATAAAATATGTTTTTCCAAAAGTTTTAAAATATCCTCGGAAATATCGAATATTTATGACCACTTTCCACTTTACGTTGACTTTTTGAAATAAAAAAAAAGCACACACAAACACGTAATGGTCTCAAACAAACAAATAATAGTATATTATTAAACGAGCAATTTATGATAGCCATAATTCACGATGGGTGACGTTTGCGTCACGAGCAGCAGGCGAGGGGCGCAAGTCACTCAAGTGAATTATGGCCACAAATTGCGAGTAGAATACTATACTTTGTCCACGACACTTAATTTATTTATTAATAAATAAAAGTCAGTAGCGATTTGGCATATTACTAACCTCAAAATGTTGTGGCAGCTACTTCAAATAATTTGACATATATAGAGATGGGCGATACTGTAGAAAGTATCAATACAACGTACCGTTATAAATATATTATTTTAAAATACTTAATATTAGAAAATATCGTTATGAAAAGTATCAATACTATAAATTACAATATTTTATAGATACGATATATGTCAGAAACAAATTTCCTGAACAAAATACACAGATTTAATAGTTTATTCCATATTGTACCCCCATCTCTAGTCGTGAATACACTACAGTGTATTATGAACCATAATTCACGACAGTTGATATATGGGTACCATATACCTTTAGTTAGGAGGTAAAATATTGACTTATTATTAGGTGGTCGTGGACAAATGATATTTTTACGTCGATGAAGCAATTAATAGCTGATTAAAATACAATATAAACACACAACTACACATAACCTAATGCAATACCGGTCATATTGACATAAGTAAACACAAAAGATATGACATCACACGTATCATCGGTAGCGTTCGGAAATCTTCGGGTTGTGGTCGGAAAGTGCATTGAAATTTGAATTTTATTTTAAAATTTGGGAGTAATTTCCAATGGAAACTGGCTTATTTCCTATTATTAGTAATTTTTGATATCATATTTACTATTATAAATTAATATCCAAGCAAGATATGAAATATGCGTGTACTCTATTCGGTAGAATATTTCTCGAGTAGAAGAAATAAAAGTATTATATTTTTGGTTTTACTTGCGGTCACTTTTCCTTGAATAGAACTTAAAGAATCTTGTCCAAATCGCGACATTTCAACGAATTTTAAAATATGGCATATGTCACAATGACAAATAGTGCGCAATTTTAACACTCATTACTATAGTTACGGACCTACAGGGAAATTTTCGATAGCCAGCGGGATCTTTTTGATAGTTAGCGGCATCTTTTCGATAGTTAGCGGCATCTTATCGCGATAAGATCCCGCTTCATATGGGATTTTTAATACAGGAGGGTAATATTTGCTGTAACTTGCTACTAGCAAATTATCAAAGGTAATACCACGAGTGCTTCAAATTTTATCGATAATTTTTTCTTTTCAACGAAAACTTGTTTATTTGGCAAGAATATGAAAACAAACCGATTGATAAAATCACGAGTCCGTTAGGACGAGGGATTTTATCTAAATTCGGTTTGTTTGATGTTTTTGCCTCAAATAAACAAGTTTGATTGATGAAAATAAAAAATTATGTGATAAAATTTGAAGAGCGAGTTGTATTTGGGAAGATTATTTTTTTCAACAATTTAAAATTTTGTATTACCTGAATGTTCAATATTCTCTTGGGTGATGGCACTGAATCGGTTTGTGTTCATTTTTCAACAAACTTCGAAGCACTTTTAGTTGTCAATAATGACAAATTCAAAGTAAAATTTTGACGTTTCAATGTAAACAAGGTATTATCGATGAGGAAGCAGAATTATCAGTATAATACCGAATGATTGGCTAGAATAATGTATTGCTATTGGTTAAAACCACCAAAATGTCAGATTTTGACAAGTGAAAAAAATAATCAGGGTAATTTTGATGCCATTGGTCGATTTGAAATTTTTTCTCATGGATTTTTGAAAAATAATCATTTTAATAAATCGTGTTATAGATGTCAAAGATAATAGGTAGTTTAATACCATTATAACCTCTTAAACAGACTTTGCAAATCAAAGAACAAAGACCAGCCCCGTTTAACTTTGAAGTGTAATTAATTTAATGTCCAAATATTTGTTTCATCCATTTTATATGTAATAAAGAAAGAAAAAAAGGACTTGGGGTATTTCGCCGTCTATATATACATTCGATGGATTGTATATTTTTATAGCCACAATAAAATTATCTTGTTTTAAGGAGAAAAATTAAAACTATGTACATTATACGTTTATAGTTATATAGAACGCCTTTCTAAATTATTTCTCCAATAATTAGTACTCTTTCATTAATTTCGTACCCTTCCATCCGGTCTACGTAAGATGCTTCTTATGTTTACTGAGTTCTTCGTACCGTGGATCGTTCTATGTACTTTTGTCTCAACTTTCACCCGTGATGTAAATGCCAAGTCAATTTCAGTCTACAATTCACATAATAACGCAAGAATAAATTATTATTACATAAATGAACATTAATATAAAAAAATACGAAATAGATCGATTTTGGGTTCGGGATTTTAAATATTATTGTTTATTTAGGTACTGATCAATAGAATATGGATTAGTTTTTCAATACATTCTATTAGTTGATAGCGATATCACATTTTTATGGAATATAAATTTGAAATTTTTCAAATTTAAGAGGCATCTTCGTAAAAGTGCGATGAGAATGAATGAATGAGAAAATCATCATAAAACTAGGAATCTTTAAGTGTACAGAGTGGTTGATTAAGAGTAGCGAATACCGTATGTCCTTGAATTCGAAGGAAAAATAAAATTGATAATAAAAAAGATGCTCAAAACTGTTTTTGTGTCTAATACTAATAATAATGATAATTTTTTACTGAATATAGTAACCAATCAAATTACTTAATTTCAAGTCATGTGTCAAATTTCATCCAATCACCGCTGTATTACAG